>PVIY010040559.1:0-22114 GCA_004026745.1 Myrmecophaga tridactyla
AGAACAAACAAAAACATTAACGTATCATTCCGTTCTACATATATAATCAGTAATTCTCAATATCATCACATAGAGCATATTCATCATTTCTTAGAACATTTGCATCAATTCAGAAAAAGAAATAAAAAGACAACTGAAAAAGAAATAAAACGATAACAGAAAAAAAAAAAGATTATACATGCCATACCCCTTACCCCTCGCTTTCATTTATCACTAGCATTTCAAACTAAATTTATTTTAACATTTGCTCCCCCTATTCCTTATTTTTATTCCATATGTTCTACTCATCTGTTGACATGGTAGATAAAAGGAGCATCAGACACAAGGTTTTCACAATCACACAGTCACATTGTTACAGCTGTATCAGTATCCAATCATCATCAAGAAACATGGCTACTGGAACATAGCTCTACATTTGCAGGCAGTTCCCTCCAGCCTCTCCACTACATCTTGAATAACAAGATGATATCTACTTAATGTGTAAGAATAACCTCCAGGATAACCTCTAGACTCTGTTTGTAATCTCTCAGCCATTGACACTTTGTCTCATTTCACTCTTCCCCCTTTTGGTCGAGAAGGTTTTCTCAATCCCTTGATGCTGAGTCTCAGCTCATTCTAGGATTTCTGTCCCACGTTGCCAGGAAGGTCCACACCCCTGGGAGTAATGTCCCACGTAGACAGGGGGAGGGTGGTGAGTTTGCTTGTTGTGTTGGCTGGAGAGAGAGGCCACATCTCAGCAACAAAAGAGGCTCTCTTGGGGGTGACTCAGGCCTAAGTTTTAAGTAGACTTGACCTATCCTTTGCTGGGCTAAGTTTCATATGAACAAATCCCAAGACTGGGGACTCAGCCTATAGCTTTGGTTGTCCACACTGCTTGTGAGAATATCAAGAATTCAACTTGGGGAGGTTTAATTTCTCCCTGTTCTCACCATTCCCTGAAGGGGGCTTTGCAAATACTTTTCCATTCACTGATCAAATCACTCTGGGATTCATTAGGGCTTTAGCTACATTTTTACAGGTGTTGAAAGTCATGCTATCTATACTAGTTGATACTATGAGTTAAAGAGCTGTAATATGTGATGTCCTCTTTTTCTTGATCAATCTTACTATTGGTTTATCAATTTTATTAACTTTTATAAGAACTATCTTTTTACTTTTTTTTTAATTTCACTAATTTTTGCTCTCTTCTTTGTTTTCTTCCTTTGACTCTCTTTGCCCTTAATTTGCTGTGCTCTTCCTATGTTCTTTAGAAGGATAATTTAGATGATTAATCTGTGAATTTAATTATTTTATAATATATGCATGTAAAGCTTTAGCTGAATCCCATAAATTTTGAGATTTGTTTTTCATTTTTGTTAATCATTGTTTGAAATATTTTCTGTTTTTCACTGTGATTTTTTCCATGTGTTATGGATTATATTCCAAACATCTAGGAGTTTTCTAATCACGTTTTTGTTATTGTTAGAGAAAATATTTAACATAATTTCAATTCTCTGAAATTTGTTGATATTTTCTTTATGGCCTATATGGGTCAAGTTTTTTTAATATTCCATTGGCATTTGAAATAAACGTATATTCTGTTGGACACATAGTCTGTATGTCATTTAACTCATGGTTCAAATCATCTACATTTTCAGTAGGTTTTAAAATTTACTTGTTTTGTTTGTAAATTTGCATATTTCTCCTTTAATTTCTGTGAAATTTTCTTGACTTTTATTTATTTTTTTGCATGGGCAGGCAAAAAATTGAACCCAGGTCTCCAGCATGGCAGGCAAGAATTCTGCCTGCTGAGCCACCGTGGCCTGCCCTCTTGACATTTTTGAGGCCATATTATTCAATGCATACAAATGTAGTACCATTATAGCTTCCTGTTAGCTCAAGACTTTTATCATTATATTTCTTTTTAACTTTTGGTATGGCTTCTTTAAAAGTTTACTTTATCTGATATTAATATACCTTAGGACTATATTAAGCCTTGGGACTCTATATGAACTCTGGTTCATATTTTCATGATATACCTGTTTTTATTATTTATTCTTACAACTTTTTATATCTTTATATTTTTGGTGTGTATTTAGAAAGTATTTATAATTGAGCTTTAAAAATCCAGTCTGACAATCTTTCTCTTTTAATTGGATACTTAGTTCATTTATAATAATGCAATTACTGTTATATTAGGTTAACTCTACCATCTTATCATCTATATTATATTTGTTCAACCTGTTTTAAATTATTTTTTCTTCCTTTTTTGATTACTTTTAGAAATTGCTCATTACTTCATTTTCCCTCCTATGAGTTTGTTATAAGTTTATTTTACTAATCTTTTAATGGTTACATAGATAATACAAGTTTTATTCCTGACTAACTAATATGAATTGGTCCTTTTACCACTTCCCAGACAAGGCACATCCCTAAGAACATTTTAACTCTTCTCACCATTCTCCCAGACTTTTGCACTAGATATCATGCTAGAGTATTGAATACCAGACATTCATCGTGTGTCCTTCAGCTTCTATTTTGTCTGTTGAGAAGTCAGCTCATTCTTATTACTACCTCTTTGATGGTACTATATCTTTTTCTTTGGGTTCTTGTAAGATCGTCTATTTTTCTTTCATTTTCAGCAATTTTTATATACTATGTCTAGTCTTGTTTTCTTTGCATTTCTTCATTTTGAGGTTTATAGAAGTTTGGACATGTGAGTTAATGTCTGTCTTCACTTTTGGAGACTTCTTGACCATTTTCTATTTAAAAGTTGCTTTTGCTTCGTCTGGTTGAGACTAAGGTAAATCAGAATACAGGGAAAAGAACGACATTATCTGTATTTTAGAGCATCACCTTCTCTATGAGACCAGAGGAAAAGAACTTCATTTTGTCCAAACCCTAAGTTTTCTGTAGCACACAATCTAACTCAATCTGTCTGGATAGCTCATTTAAACAGCCCAAACACAGGGATCCCAGAATGGGAATAAGGGCTTGTAATTCTGTATAGCTTAATGTAATATCCAGATACATCCCAGAGTATGTTGGGAAGATAATTTAAAAGTATTGGCAAAGTCCCTCAAAGGACCGGAAAAGATATATAGAATAATTAAACTTTCCCACCTGGGAAACCCTGGATACTCTCTCAAACACTAGGGACTCCCAAGTCAGTAGGTCAACCCCCTGGACTTGAGGCTTGCTCTTATGAAACTTATTTCTGTAGCAGAGAAGATAAGCCTATCTATAATTTTGCCTGAGAGTTACTTCCCGAACCTCTTTTGTTGCTCAGATGTGGCTGCTCTTTCTCTAAGCTCAAGTCTGCAAGTACAGTTATTACCCTCCCTGCTACCTGGGACATAATGTTGAGTGGTGTGAGTCTCCCTGGCCACATTGGACATGGCTCCCATGGCTGAGCCTGGCCTGGCACCATGGGATCAGTAATGCCTTCCTGACTGAAAGGGGGAAAAGAAATGTAACAAAAAAAGGTATCAATGGCTAAGAGAGCTCAAGTAGAGTTGAGAGGCTATTCTGAAGGCTACTCTTATACAAACTTCAGCTAGATTTTGCTGATTGCTAAGGTTTGCCAAACTCCAACCAACATCATTTCTGTTAACCCTAAAGAACGCCCAGAGCTCTCTCTGAGATGCTTCAAAAGTTTCAAGCACTAAGTTTACTTTTCAGAAACCTAAAACCTTCAAATGTTTCCTAGGCGAGATAAGTTATGAAACCCATAGATGCCCATCTCTTCAAGAACATCAACCAATATTGTCAACACCCCTTTTCAACATGAAAAAAGTTAGAATGGGCATAACCAAAATATACCTAAAGGTTGGGAGGAGGATCAAAGGAGGAGTTATAACAGAGAAGTTAGGACTTAACAAATGAGTATGACTACTGAGTCATTATATTGATATTTCTTTTTAGTCTCAGTGTCTAGGGGCAGCTAGAAGTAAAAACCTGAAATTGAGGAACTGTGAAACCATAGAAAATTTGAAATCTGTTCTGTAAGTAATCATTAAAATGTACTTTGAAATTGATTGCTTTTTGTATGTATGTTGCATTTCACAATAATAAATGTTTAAAAAGTTGCTTTTACCAGATTTTCTTTCTCCTTTCTTTACATGCATGCTCAACAGTTACAACATGGCCCATTTGTCTTACATGCTCTTTACTGTATTTCCCATCCTTTTGTTCTCTATGCTTTAGTCTAGATATATTCCAGTGACCTACTTTACAGCTTATTTTTCTTTCCATCTCTGTCAATCCGCTTTTAAATTCATGAGTCATTAATTTCTGTTATGCATTTTTAAATTCAGAATTTCCATGTGATTCTTAATAGATTACAATTATTTGATGAAATTATTTATTCTGCCATAGATTTTCTTGAACATACTATTCAGTTTAAAAAATATATATCAGATAACTTCAATATCTAAATTCCCTGATGGTCTGTTTCCATCATCTAGTTTTTCTTCTGGTTTTTCAATCATCTGGTCTTACCAAATACTTTTTTAATTGAATGCTAGATGCTATGTGTGAAAAGTCATGGAGATAATTTAAAGCTCCATAGGATGTTATTTTCTCCAAAAGGCATTTTCTTTTTGTTTTGACAGGTAGGGAAGGGCTAATCACTTTAAACTAGTTTGGTATTGAGCTGATTCTAAGTTGTCTATTTCTTTCAGTCCTTACTCCTAAGGTGTGAACAATTATAGGTTTCAGTTTAAGGTCTTGGCTGTTTTCTGGGGCCATTTTTCCCTGGCAAGGCCAATACTCCAACCCTGTCTCTCCCCAACCCCAGCCCCATGAGATTGCCTGAATCTGCTCTACTTCTCAATCCCTTGGCTGCCACTTTCTTCTCAGTTTCTGCTCTAGCTTGGTATCTCTCTCTGTTTCTTTGTCTTTCTTTCCCTACAAATGGTCTAATGCCTTGTATCAGTAGAAGATCTCCAAAGGAACAGAACCCACAGGATATTTAGAGAGATTTATTATAAGTAATTGGCTCATGCATTAGCAAGAGCTGGCAAATCTGAATTGTGTAAGGCAGGGCAGAGGCTGGAAATTCCAGTAAAAGCGATGTTGAGGTCTAGAGTCCCACTTCCTTAAGCTGAAAATTGAGGAAGGAGTGGAGGGTGTCATCTTGAGGTAGAATTCCTTCTGCTCCCTGGAACCATTAGTTCTATCTCTTAAAACGTCCAACAGATTGTGTGAAGTCCACCCACATTATTGAGGGAATTCTCCTTTACTTGAAGTCAACTGATTGTAGATATTAATCCCATCCATGAAATAGCTCCACAGCAACAACTAAGCCAGCGTTTGACCAAACAGCTAGATGCCATGACCTAACCAAACTGATACAGTATTAATCATCACATGCCTAAAGGGGAAAAACAGCAACGTGGATTGGGCTCAACTCTTTGCTTCCTTCTCTCTAAAATCTTGATCCCTAGAACCCTCTCTGTCTTGATAGCTCTTCAGTGCCTTCAAAGAAAAGTTTTAAAAATATTTTATCCAGCTTTTCTAGTTATTCTGGGTGGGAACAAACTAGTCCATCAGAAGTTTATGTCATGCACCCTGAACTGCTCATTAACAACACTGACTCAGAAGAATGTCTCACGTAGGAAAAATTTACTATAAAACTTCACTGTTTTAATAATGCATATTAAAAATTCTATTTACTCAGCTGTTTAAATTGAGGAGGAACAACAGGGAGGTCAGAGAACTAGCCATACATTTAAAAAGTTTCCTCTAAAATGAAAAGCTTTACTTATATGTCAAATTGGGTTTTGAGCCACTGTATATTGTGAAAGTTTATGTTTTAGGCCAGATATCTCAGATGTTATTTGATTTGCATACTTATGAAAACTTAAATGTAGATTTTATGCTTTTTTCAGAGCGTAGACCGTTCTACTTGAGCTGCTCAAAATAATGTATTATGAATTCATAAATATGTCAGAAATTTAAAAAATAATATTTAGAGGAACCCTAAATAAGATAGTTTAAGGCATAGGGGAAAAGTAATTATAAAATATGTTCAGTTTATAGAAATAGGACTCGGACTACAGCCAGAAATGAGCTTCACTTGAGAGCTTGTTTAAGATTTCAAATTCTGTAGCCCTGCCTCCAGAAGATTAAGATTCCATAGATTTGAGGTGGGGCTCAGGAATTTTCAGATGATTCTTCTGCAGATAATATAAGATATTCTATGAGAAACATTGGTTTGTAGAGTGACATTTAATTTAATCCTAGCAATACTCTATGCTGTTACTCAACTGTGTTATATTTGTGTTTCATAAAAACCAGAAACTGATTTGAAGTTTTTAGAATCACATTTACATTTAATTCTTGATTTGATCACTACCCAAAATAGCTAATATTTATTGCACACATACACTGTGTTGAATGCTTTACATGAAGTATAGTGTAATAGTTAAGTATATGGGTTTCAGAGTTAGATAACTCACATTCTAATTCTAAGCCCACCCTGACAAATTGTGTGATCTTGGGCAAGTAACTTAAGTTCTCTGAACTCGAGCTTCCTCATCTGTGGGAAAGGAGAAATAATACTTTACAGGGTTATTTGGGGATTAATTTATCATAATGTATACAAAGTGTTTATCAGTGATAAAAGTACTTGTTAAATACTAATTTTTGAAACAACCTGATGGGTAGATGCCATAATTCCTCTTGCTTTACTGATGGGGAAATCAAGTCTACAAGTTTGGGTAAATTATTCAAGATCATGTAGTTAGTATAGGAGTCAGCAGTGAGCCTCGGGTCTTTATGAACCTCTTTATGGCTCTTACTCTAGGCTGCCTCCCACTGTCCTAATGTCCCCAGAACACATCACCTGTGAGTACAAATGTTATCTCAATAAACATTTACCCTTGTCAGTGTTGTTCAATGTGCTCCACGGACCTCCAACATCAGCATCATTTAGTAATGGTGTGTGTTGAATTGTGTTCCCCAAAAGTCCTAACCCCTATCTCCATAATGTGACCTTATTTGGAAATAGGTCTTTAAAGAGGTGATTAGTTAAAATAAGGCAACCTAGATTAGGGTGGAATCTAAGCCAGTATGACTTGGGTCCTTATGAGAGAAGGCCAAGTGAATATGGAGGCAGATTCATCTACAAACCAAGGAATGCCAAGAATTTCCAGGAAACCACGAGAAGCTAGGAAGAGGCAGGGAAAGAGTTTTCCTTATAGGTTTCAGAGGGAGCCTAAGAACACCTTGATTTCAGTCCTTTAGCCTCCAGGACTATAGGACATGGGGCCTGTAGAAACACAAATTCTTAGGCCCCGCTCAGACCTACAGACTCAGAAATTGAGGGGTGGAGTTGAGATGGGGGTGGTGGTGGTGGTGGACAGCAATCTGTGTTCTACCAAGCCCTGCTGTAAATTTAAGCTGAGTAGTACAGGCTTAGCTCAGTGGTTCTCAACTCTGGCTGAACATTAGAATCGCCTGAGGAGTTTTTATAAGCATCCCAGTGCCCAGGCTGCACTGAGCAATTCAATTAGAATTTACGGAGGCAAGAGCCAGGAATCAGCTCTCTAGGTGGTTCCAATGTGCAAACAAGGTTGAGAGCTCCTGGCTCAGATCTTTTCATTACTTGATAACCCCTACCTATGAGGCTGAGGCTTATTGTTTTCCTGCTTATCCCCTACACACTCTTGTTTTTTTTTTTAGTTTCCCACCTCATCTATGTCTCTAGGAAACCCTAAGGGGTGTCACACAAATGCTCAGGGGAAAGTGTGAACTGCTGCTCCTGCCTCTACTGCCACATCCAGCCCATTCTGGCCATATTTGCATAGCCTTTGCTCCTTGCTCCTGGCTGCTAGCACCCAGGCCTCATAGTTGCCTTCCTTGGTGCTACATCTCAGGTTAAGCATCATTCCTTGCTCAGCTGTTGATTTGGACCAAAGTGGGAAATCCTTGCCCCTTCCTTCAAGTTCTGCTCTTTCACTGGGTGCCCCCAACAAAGGGCTGCAGGCCATGAGAGTTTAGTGGATAAGTTCTCTTTCTTAAAAAAAAAAAAAAAAGGCCTTTCTGTTTTAAGGTGTTCACTCGCTCCTGGAGTAGCTCAATTGGGAAGTTTTAAATAGCTGCCATGCTACTAATCAGACGCATCACTCCTTTCCAGTCTTCAAGACCTGTTGCTGAGCCTGTTCATTGTGCCACATTCCACATTAAGCAGGTCTAAGTTCTCTTTCTGGGGCTCTTCCATCACCCTGCAGTTTGTTACTGTCATCAGCACCTGATTCATTGGACATACACATGCACTTTGGAACCTCCTCAGCCTCGATGGTGCCTAACTCCACATACCAGACATATTACTGGGCCAACCAATAATGGGCTATTATTACAAATACAGGCAACAGGATATATTTAGTGCAGCTACTTCAATTTCATACACTATGGTAATCTGAACATAGGAAGTAATGAATTAAAAGTCAAACTGATGAAAAAAATTGAAATAACTGAATTTTTAATACACTTTATACTTGATTCCTAAACCTTTTTATTCTGAGACTATTATAGATTCACCTTTAGTTGTAAGAAATAAAACAGAGAGGTCATGTATACCCATCACCTAGTTTCCCCCAAGGGTAACATCTTGCCTAATTATAGTCCAATGTCACCATTAGGAAACTGACATCGATACAACCCATCAACCTTATTCAGATTCCACCAGTTTTCCATGCACTTCTTTGTGTGTATTTGGCGCTAAACAATTTTATCACATGTGTAGATTCATGTGACCATCATCACAATCAAAACACAGAGCATCATACACCATCATAAGGATCCTTCGTGCTATCTTCTTTTTTTTTTCTTTTTTGGCCTGGGCAGGCTCCGGGAATCAAACCCAGGTCTCCAGCATGGCAGGCGGGAATTCTGCCTCCGAGCCACTGTTGCACTGCCCTGCGCTATCTTTTTATAGCCACAGAAAACTTCCCTTTCTCCCCCAACCCCTGGCAATCTCTAATCTCCATTGCTATAATTTTGTCCTTTCTAGAATGTTATATAAATGGAATCATGCAGCATGTCACATAGTTTTCTTAGTGATTGCTCAGATTTTTACAATACATCCATATAGCTTACCATGGTCTATTGGCAAAGACTTCTACCACTTGAAGTAAAGTAAAAACCTTACTTCCACTTAGATCTCTTCACCCTCTCCACTTCTTAAATGTGATTGTCTTAAGTATTTCCTCTGCCTACATTGAGGAGTGCTGTTATAATTTTTGCTCCAACCATCAAATATAATATAAGAAACTCACGAGAAGAAGGCTAATCTATTATATTTAACCCTATGGTGACTATTCTTTCCTTTCTGGAGTTCTAAGCCTTTTACCATTTTCATTTTCTTTCTCTTTAGAGAACTTCCTTTAGCCATTCTTTTAGGACAGGTTTACTAGCAACAAATTCTCTTCGTTTTCCTTCATCTGAGAATGTGTTCATTTCCCCTTCATTCCTAAAGGACATTTTTGCCAGCTATAGAATTTGCAGTTAACAGTTCTGTTCTTTCAGTACTTGAAAATGTGCCACTTCTTTCTAATCTCCATGGTTTCAGATGAGAAACCTGCTCTCATTCTAATTAGTGTTCCCCTATAAGTAAAGTATCATTTCTCTCTGGCCACTTTCAAGATTTTTTCTTTGTCTTTAATATTCAGGGGTTTAATGATGATGTTTCTTGGAATAGATTTCATTGAGTTTATCAGATTTGGAGTTCCTTCAGCTTCTTGAATCTGTAGGGTTATGTCTCTCACTAAATGTGGAAAGTTTTCAGCAATTATTTCTTCAAATATTTTTCATTCCCTCTCCCTCTCCCTCACACTCTCTCTCTCTCTTCATCTTCTTCTTCTGGGATTCCAATGATATGGATACTAGCCTTTTGTTATTGTCCCTCAGTTTCCTGAGACTCTTCATTTTTCTTTCAGTCAATTTTAGCTCTGTTGTTCAGACTGGGTAAATTCTGTTGGTTTGTCTTCAAGTTCACTGATTCTGTCCTCTGCCATCTCCAGTCTCCGATTGAGTCTGTCCAGTCAATTTCTCATTTCAGTTATATTTCCCAGTTCTATAATTTCCATTTTTATAATTTCTGTTTCTTTGCTGAGATTTTCTATTTTTGCATTTGTTTCAAGATAATTCATAATTACTTGTTGAAATATTTTTATGAGGTTTGCTTTAAAATCCTATTCAAATAATTCCACCATCTATTCATCTTAGTGTTGGCATTTGTTAATTGTTCTCATTCATGTTGAGATTTTCAACTGTACCCTGGACATTTTGTATATTCTATTATGAGACTCTGGATTATATTTAGTCTTTTTTTTTTTTTTTAAGCAGGCAGTCTCCTGTTGAGGTGCTGAGGGCTCAGCGGGTGTATACAGTTAGCTTCCTGCTGGGCCCTGCTGATATGACCCAACAAAATATGCATTGCTGACACACACTGCCTTGTCGGCAATGGGTAGGTGGGAAGAAAGTTCAGCTCCCTCCTTGGCTCAGCTGACAGCTTCCCAGAAGAAGCAGGCAACTGTTATGTTTTTAAATGGTAGCCGGCTGAAAAATCAGAGGAAGTGAGTCCGAGTTTAAAAAAAGTTTATTGTCCCAGGGCGAGGTTCCTAGGTCCAGGTGCTCAGGGTGCAGGCCAGGGAAGTCGCGCCCTCCTGGGGGCGGTGGGGCTAGATATAGGCTAGCTAGTGGGGGTGCTGACGATGCCTACGGGGCCTCCTGTGGTAGGTTAGGAGTTTCGCGCGCTTTAGGGCCGGGGGCATAGCTACGGGCCTTGGCCGGGGGGCATAACTATGGCCGTGCGCAGTGGGCATGGGTACGGGCTGTGTGCAGTGAGGGTCCTTTGTTTGTCAGGCCAGGTCCTGACTGGCTGAGTTTGAACAGCTGTATGCCAGGATGTGCACTAGTTTTAGTTCAGGTGGGGGCCTTCCAGCCAGAGGCTACCGGGCCAGGCCTTACAGCAACCTTCTTAGTACTATCTCATTGCTTCTGAATGTGGTGTATGCTCAGCTGTCTGCTAGATCCACTGCCACCAGGAGGGGAATACAGTTGACATACCACTTTGTTACTGTAGGGTATAACCAGAAGCTCAGCTCCCCACTGGACCCTACTGAAACCAGGAGAGGGATCCATTGGAGTAAAGAGCCAAATAGTCCTGCTTCCAACCCCTCATTCTGCCTGGTTGATGCAGGGTGAGCATGGAGGGTCACCTCCTGTTCTAGTTTGCTAGCTGCGGGAATGCAACACACCAGAGACGGACCGGCTTTTAATAAAAGGGGATTTATTTTGTTAGTTCTTCAGAGGAAAGGCAGCTAACTTTCCACTGAGGCTCTTTCTTAAGTGGAAGGCACAGGATGGTCTCTGCTGGTCTTCTCTCCAGGCCCTTGGGTTCCAACAACTTTCCCCGGGGTGACTTCTTTCTCCATCTCCAAAGGCCCGGGCTGAGCTGCGAGTGCTGAGATGAAGAAGGCTGAGCTGCTTAGGCTGTGCTACCTTGTGCTCTCTCATTTAAGCACCAGCCAATTAAGTCAAACTTCACTCATTGCAGCAGACACGCCTCCTGGCCGACTGCAGATGTAATTAGCAACAGATGAGGTTCACGTACCATTGGCTTATGTCAGCAGCAACAAGACTAGGTATGCTCACCTGGCCAAGCTGACAACTGAATCTAACTAACACACCTCCCAACAAGGCCCGTCTGACACTGGGTGGGAGAGCCAACCAGAGTGCTGACTGACATTGTTTGGTACCACCTCCTTCAGTCTAGTTGCTGCTGAGCAAGTGTAGAGGCTCAGCTCCCAAGTAGGCCTGGCGATCACCAAGGATGGGGGAAATAGGATGTGGATTAGCCCCTACTTGTGCCACCGTCTTCAGTGTCATTGATAGGGGTGGAGGCTCTCAGTTTGCGCTGAACCCTGCTGGCATTACCCTGCTGAGGGAATTGGAGCACTGCCTCCTTCTGCAGATCAGGAAATAGAAGACCAGCTTCCAGTTCTGTCCTATCAACTCCCCTGCTAGGCCGGGGATCTGGAGCTTCACCACCTGCTTCCTCAGGGACACGGCTGAGGAGGAAGACCAGCTCCTATCTGGCCAATCGAAATCATGAGGAGGAGAAATGCAGTTTTCCATGGTTGTTCTGTTGGAGAAGGGTGGAGATTACCAAAAAGTTTCCTGTTATGAGGCCACCACCATCTTCCCAGTGCCCAGGATGGGGAAGAAGGCTTTCTTGGAGCTTTTTTGTCCATACTTGTTGATAGTTCCGGTTGGAAGCTTTAGCAGTGCCCTGTCTGGGATACATGGGAGGCAATAAGGAAACTCACTATCATGTTGTGTTTCTCAAGTGCCAAGATCCCCAGGCAGTCGCCTTCTTCATGCCTTTGAGTCTTCCCATGCGTGTTTGTTATGTTATGTCCAAGATTTTGTACTTGTAGGAGGGAGGATCTGGGAGGACTGGGGCCCCCCATCTTGGCCAGAATGAAAGTCTGGTCTTTATTTGATTTTTATGAGAAATCAGTGGGTGACAGAGTTGTGGCTAGCAACAATTAATTTTTATAGGCAACTTTTCAAGGAGGTAATATTTTTGTAGTATGTATATTACCATAGTATGTGACAAGAATTATTTTTTAAAATGAGAACATTCTATAAATAACTTATGAAACATCAAAGAAAAATTAAATTATCTTCTCTGTAGTTTTGTGTGGGTGTATTTAGATGGCTTTAATTCTCTGATAATGATAGTTTTTAATTTAGCCAGGAACCCAATCCCTAACCAGTTTGTCTAAAAAATTTTCCTGCATATAGAAAATTTGGAGCAGAGTTAAAGTAGAGACAAATATAAAGAGAGTTTTAAAAATAGCACTACTGGGGAAAAAGATTCTAAACAACCCTCTGGGGTATAATATCTTTCTTATGTGTAAGTTACTACGTAAAAATCTCCACTGGATAAACAAGACAAAGAGTGTTTGACTTTCAGCAAGAGTGTTAAATTACACTGTTTTCTTCCTTTCTTTAGATTATAAAATTAGTGCATACTTCTGGAAAAGCAGTCAGGCTATACATAAGTATAAAATGGAAGATGTAACAATCCATTCCCTCCTTGCCCTTCAATACCCTGCTCACTGTGAACAGTTTAGTGTATTGATGAGATTTTATTAATAGCCTGCAGCAGTCAAAGGTTTCCTTGTGCAGGTGGATTTGAAACCTCTCACTTCCAGAGATTTCCAAAATCAGTCATAGGAGATAACTAGGGGTAAGTAGGGGAAGAGAGCTCTCCCAGGCCCACTCCAGTTTTTGATTCATGAAGATTAAGATGTAGCTTCTCTTTAAAACACACCCACACCCACCCACACATACATTTCAAACTCTTTACATGGAACTGCAAAGTCCTCTTCTCACAAGCACAGCATGTGCACATAGTAGGCATTTAATGAGTTATCTGTTGAATGCAGTATAATTATTCCAATAGGGAGCAACATAACTATTTTTATTTTCTTCATTAAAAAAAAAATGAGAAGGCTAAAAAGTAATGTCACAGGTGGAGGCACAGCCAGAGCTGGTGCTTGGGATTCAGTGTTAACCATATTGTTGTGAAAGTTGCCCTAGTAGAGGACTTCAGTAAATAAACAATCCTAATACCATGAGAATATTCAGCCTATTCCAGATGCTCCTTGGAAATACAGGAGAAACTGAGGAAAATTAAATTAAATGCATTTGAGGAAAAAGAAAATTTGGAGGGTGAAATAATTGTAGACTATTGAACACTGCAATGGGTTTATTCCTTAGTGGAAAACATGTACGTAACCAAAGTGTAGGTTCAATGTGAGAATGAAAGTTGTTTGAAAGAGATTGTTTTTAAGTGAAGATGCAACCAAAGTTGATCACAATGAACCATGGCACTGCTTTATGAACACTGATATGAGATATAACAGATGCTCTATTTCTGAAGAAGACTTTCCCGAAGAGTCTCAACTTCATCAAAGTGGATTTCAGATCGTCTATTCACAGCTCTGCCTTGGAAGCCTGGTTTTGGTAAAATCAAGAAATTGGCCAAGTTGGCCAGGAATACTTTGCCTTGATCCTTTTAAAGTGAAATACGTGACCTATGACTTGGATGGAAACGTTGAACAGTATCATACCGAACTCCTGGGTGATCCCCATTCAAGATCATGGATAAATGCACCATTTGTTGGCTATTAGAGTATTACATTAAAGCCAGGAAAATGTAAGAATAAAAGAGGTGGTACAAAAGTGCACGACAAGAATCACACCTACTCTGTGGAAATTCTCATGAGCAAAGCCTGGAAATATGCTGCCTATCAAACCAGGATAAACCAAAGCAGGTGCCAAAGTTGCTGCTCTATGGCCAAGAAAACAATGCAAGTTCCAAAAGTAATATAGAAAAGAAAAAGCCCAAATTTAGAAAAGGGAAAAGGAAAGCTCTTTTAAAATGCTCTTCTGAAAATGTTTGTTCAGTTGATGGCTTAGCAAAGGAAAACATGGTCGTCTCTGAGACAAAAGTTTTACTAAAAGAACTAAAACAAATGCTACAGTAAGCATTACAGCCCACGGCAACACCACATGCATCCGAAGAAGAACATGGAGAGGAAACAAATACAGGGGAAAAGTTGTCTAGATGCAACCCTGAAGCACCTGCAGCCAATCCATTTGATGACCACTATGAAGAGAACTATCTTGTAATTGATGGAATAAAACTAAAAGCTGGAGAATGTATTGAGAATATAACTAACATGTTTATAGAAATAGATGCTTTGCTGTTTGAGTTGTAGAGTATTATACGGATTTTCAAAAGTTAATAGTAAAAACATTTGTGTCTTTATACTTTCCTGAAATAAAAAACTTGGAAATGTTAAGTAACATAGAGAGACACTATAGCAATTTGTGATAACTTTCTATTTGGTATTTTGAGAATGTGCATGGTTTTGACAGCCAAACAAATGGTATTTAAATTAGTGTTAAATATTTAGAATGTAAGAAACCCTGATCTTTGTATCTGAAGATTTTTTTCTTGTTTGCCTTAATTTTAAAACAGTCTATGAAACTTACAGCATAAACACAGGCTTTGCAATGATTATTTAGATACTTTATTCAAATAGGTCTAACTGGCAAAATGTTTGCCAAAGCTATTATAATTCTTAGAGATAATTCAAATCTAATATATTTAAAGTGCATATTTGTAGTGGAATTATACTATTACAAAATGAAAGAAAATAATAAAAATGGTCATATAATTAAAAAGTCACAGTATAGCGCAATAGACTAACACTTAATATCTATTCCTTGCCCCACCTCTGTGTTTATCTTCGAAGCCTCTGCCACCTTCAGCAGCCTTGTCCTCTTCTATAGCCCATTTGTAAAATTACAATGAATTAGTGGGAGCTGAGCCTAAGAGGAAACCTATTAGTCAACTAGCCCTTATAGGTTCAACTCAAAATCCAGACTGAAGCCCTGCCCAAGTCCCCTAATGAGGACCTCTATCTTTCTCCACTAGCTTCCAGTCTTTGTTTCATACTGCCTTTATGTTGCTTATGTTGCTTTGTGGTGATGATTGTACTTTCTAACCTAGTGTAAACATTTTCTTGGTGTGCAAGCAATATCTCCTTCATTCTAATATTTCCCACTGTACCTGGTAGAATGACTTGCCCAGAGAAGGCATTCAATAAATACTGATTGAAAGAAGAGATTTAATAAACCACATCTTTATTTCAAGAGAACCTTAGCAACAAAACTGGATATTTCCTCTTATTTATATCTGCATTTGCACAATAAAAAAAAATTGCTATTTTGATTCTATTTAGTTATAAATAATGCCTTTCAAATCAAAGAGTTTATTCACCTGAAGTATTTTGCTAAGTTATTTGTAAAATGAGAAACTGGGAACACATTTAAAAAAAAATATTTTTATTAATAAAACAACATGAAAACATACAAATGCTCTTAACATACAAACATTCCATACACGGTATGCAGTCACTGGCTCACAATATCATCACATTATTGTGCATTTATCACCATGATCATTTTTTTGCATCACTCCAGAAAAAGAAAGAAAAAAGAAAAAACTCATACATCCATACTGCTCACCCTTCCCTCTTGTTGACCACTAGTATTTCCATCTACCCAATTTATTTTAACCTTTGTTCCCCCTATTATTTGTTTATCCATATTTTTTACTCATCTGTCCTTACCCGAGTGTCTTCCCAGGAAGACACAAGGTTTTCCTGGGAACACATTTGAGCTTCAACATAGGCGAAAGCAAACCTTGACTCTCCCAGAGAAATTACTTCAAGCCCTTTGTTCAAATCCAGTCACTGAGAACTGGATGTTTTCTTGGTTGATGCTGAGAACTTAAATAATGTTCAGAGAGATGAAGAAGGGTAAAAGATACTTTATTGGAAATGGCACATGCTCTGACAATAGTGTTCTATATTTTCTAGTATGCCACATCTCTTCGTAGAAGGTACACTCATATCACACTCTCAAGATTGGTGATATGATGAAATATTATCTAGATCTTGAACACTCAAAGATATCTGAGAAAACAAAGAACAGTGTTCATTCTTAGCTGCTGCCCAACACCAATCTTTAGGGTTTTTTAAACAATATTTTTAAATTGTAAAATATGCATACAAAAAAGCAATAAATTTCAAAGTACATTTTAACAATTAGTTATGATACAGATTTCAAAGTTTTGTATGGGTTACAATTCCACAATTTCAGGTGTTTCCTTCGAGCTTCTCCTAGACACTGGAGACTAAAAAGAAATATGAATATAACGATTCGGTAGTCATCCTCATTTGTTGAATCCTAACTTCTCAGTTCTAACTCCTCCTTCTCCTTTGATCCTTCTCCCAACCTTTAGGGATATTTGGGTTATGTCCATTCTAACTTTGTCCATGTTGAAAAGGGTTGTTGTCAATATGGGATAGGGGGATGGAACTGGTTGATGTTCTTGGAGAGACTGGCACCTGTGGGTTTCAGGACTTATCTGACCTAGGAACCAACTGAAGGTTTTAGTTTCTGAAAACTAAACTTAGTGTGTGAAACTTTTACAGGATCTCAGAGAGAGCCCTGGGTGTTCTTTAGGGTTAAAATGAATGATGTTGGTTGGGGCAATTAGCAAAATTTAGCTGCAGTTTGCGTAAGAATAGCCTCCAGATTAGCCTCTCAACTTTACTTGAACTGTCATAGCCACTGATACCTTATTTTGTTACATTTCTTTTCCCCCTTTCAGTTAGGAAGGCATTGTTGATCCCATGGTGCTAAGGCCAGGCTCAGCCCTGGGAGTCATGTCCAGTGTTGCCAGGAGACTCACACCACTCAACATCATGTCCCATGTAGGGGGTAGGGTAATGATTTTACTTGCAGAGTTGGGTTTAGAAGAGAGAGGCCATATCTGAGCAAGAAAGGAGGTTCTCTGGAAGTAACTCTTAGGCATAATTATAGGTAGGCTTATCTTCTGTGCTACAGAAATAAGTTTCCCAAGAGCAAGCCTCAAGATGAGGGGCTTGGCCTGTTGACTTGGGAGTCCCTAGTGTTTGAGACAGTATCCAAGGTTTCCCAGATGGGAAAGTTTAATAGTTTCATATTTTTTTCCTCCAATCCTTCGAGGGACTTTGCTGATACTTATAAATTATGTGCCCAACATGCTCTGGGATGTATCTGGGTATTACATTAAGCTATACAGAATTACAAGCCCTCACTCCCATTCTGGGCTCTGTATGTTTGGGTTGTTTAAATGAACTATCCAGACAGGTTGAGTTAGAGTGTGTGCTACAGAAAATTTAGATTTTGGATAATATAGAGCTCTCTTCCTTTGGTCTCATACAGTAGGTGAAGCAGTAAAATAAAGATACTGTCATCTATTACCCTGTATTCTGGTTTACCTTTGTCCCAATTAGATTGGCTTCATTCTTAACTCTAACTGAAGCCTGATCTCTTTTTTTCCTGTTGTTTCTTTAGCAGTTGTTGTATGTAGCAATGCTGACTTTCAGAGCTGCAGAACTCCAACTCTCAGGCTTCGGTGTCACACAGGTACCCCCCAATTTTCCAGGAAAATACCAGGTTATTCATTTATAGTACAGTATCTCAGAATCTAGAAATAACATTTAAAGCCCAGGAATAAATGTTACTGCTATAAGAGCTTACAATCTAGGCCTGAATTTTCTTATAAGTAGTCTCTAAAAAGAGACTGCACAATAAATCCTTAGGTTTTTAAAACCATCTCCACATGATTATGACTAAGTCAGATGTTTTGGAAAGACGTGCTTGATCTCTCTGTGCGATATCTCTCTGAAATACAGGAAATAGAAGCGATAAACCTTTCACTTAGGGCTGATTCCCTCAAGTTCACACAAACACATTTCAGGTGAGAAAGTTGATAAATTTAATATTTAACTTATCATGTTTAGTCAAAATAAGGGTTAGTTTCCAGAACAGTTGAAGGAAAAATCTCCCTAACAATGATACAGAGTATGCAACAATATTTTAGGGCTTGATATTTAGGGCTGACGTGTGGACACTTCCAGTGCGAACCAGAACACTGGCGCTCTTCTACTTCACAAGGCTTCCTGCCTAATGAGGCCAATTTTCCCCTTCCTCTTACTCTTTTTGGACCCGTATACCTGAGTTGGACCAAATGAACAGCTTACCTAAGCTTTCCACTGCCTAATGTGAAAGCTGAGCCTTAGCCTCTGTGCTAGCCTCTATCTGTGCTTCTAATTTAGCATTTTCTTTTTTCTATTCAGATAGGAAAAGGGTGGAAAGGGTGGAAGGAGTAATGGGTCATTCCCCCATCACTATCCCTCTACCCCCACCCCTCACCCCACCCACTGCCCTGAGCCAGAGCTCAGCGATGTGACCTTTAGGTGCGCACCAGAAGTTACAGGCTATGCTGGCCAAAGAGATCAGCTTGGCTTAGGGTGCAAGGCTTCAGGGTTCTCTCTCCCTGCACCCTCAGGAGCAGGGTTCAGGATTCTCCCATCATTGGACCGAGGACACAGAAAGTAAACGGCTGTACCTACTTGTGGAGAGATGAGCTCAGTATGAATCTTTTTGGCAGTTATAAATATTGAGGAATATTACACAGCAACTAGAATCTCACCCTCGAATATTATATATTTAAATAGAGTTTGCAAAAGGGTGAGGTGAACAGAGAGCACCCTTCTTGTTTATCCCTAAAATATATTCTCACCTTAGATCTCTCCAATCATTGCCGATAATTCTTTGATGTAATTCTTGAATATATCTTTTAAGTCATGCTCAAGATTGTTCTGACCATTTTCCAAATGCCATATCGAAGATTAATGGCTCATTATTTTCTCTTCCCAGGCCCCAAAGACTGGTTCTTCTCTCTGAAATGCCATAAACCCTAGGTCTACTTATTGTATGAATGCCAGCATTTGCACTCAAGCAGTTGACTTGAGAAGGCTTTTCGGTTGTTTTTATTTTGGAGGCACAATCTCTGTTTCGGTCTCCTGGCTAATACAGGTCACTGGCTGTGGGCAAAGCTTTTATTATAATGTATATATTTGTTATTTATGAGATTAAATTAAAGGCTGTGAAGGCAAAATGAATTGGTTATTTATAGTCCAAAACAAGAAAGGTTTGGAAATAATGTGCATAAAATAGTTATAAAGATTTTCCCTAAAACGACTGCTTTCAGACTCTGCACATAAGGACAAAGCATTCAGCAATATATTTACATGGTTTAGTTTCATATTTGTGAGCAGATCACTTTTTTAGAGTCTAATTTTGAAAGAGTTCAACAGCTGAGTTGGAAACTAGAACCCACCCTCTGTAATGTAAAAATGAGATATGGATAGTATAATCCCTAGGGCTGGGTATGCTCCCAAGTTTAGCATTCTTTGGTTCCAGCTGCTGACTAGGAGTAATTTAGATTTTCATAGCAAGACCAAGCAATGCTTTTAATGCAAATTCCTTGCATTGCATGTCTCTCTTTGAAGAACAAATGGACATTCTTGCAAACTACCAGAATAGGAGGCTGTTTGTCTTTTCTCTGCCTGTGTCTCTGGGCTTTAAGTAGATATGGAAGCTAATACCCCGTGAATTTTCTATCACATTTACTTTAATTTGAGGGAAGTTACAACATAGGGCATTAAAACTTGCCCATACACATAATTTTCTTTGTCTTGTTCTTCTGGTATGTGTTTCCTAGTTTGCCACAATAGACGCATATTATTTTTATAATGGGGGAAATGTTACTTTAGATCACAAGTTGTATTTACCATGATGTTAAGAGGAAAATCAAAATAGGCTTTTTATGAAACAAATGTTTTCTTTAAGCAGGATATGCTTTAATTGGGATGGAAGAAACATACAGGCATATGAAAATCATCTTGAGCCTCTGACTTTCTATACAGTGATCAATCCAATTTCAAATATTCTGTCCCATTGTTCCCATAAGCCTGTTCCTTCCTTCTTTCTGTCTACCTACCTACCTACCTACCTACCATCTATCTGATCTATTATCTATCTATCTATCTCATCTGTCATCTATCTGTACTTTGTTTTGTCCCACAAAAAATTTATGGGAGCTCACAAAGACAGAAAAATGAAAGTGAAAAAAAGATCATCACGGCCTGCGGTCACGTTATCAAATGGGCTACATGTGTGGTTTTCAATGATTCTTCTTAGTCACCACGAAAAGGGAAGGATGATCGGTCGCCAGGTTCAAGGGTCCACAGGACTCTGAACCAAACCAGCTGCTCAGCAGATGTGGTACTGTTCTTGGTACTAAGGCCAGACAGGAAATTCTTCCAGAAGACTCACAAAAGAAGGCATCCTACACTAGGACAAACATCCATCACAACCTTCTTACAATAGAGGCCAGGACCTATGTCTTACACTGCTCCTCAATATAGCCTGGTGACATCACAGCAGAGAGCAGTTCAGTTAAAATGGATTCTGTAGTTGGTGGTCAGCTTCAACTAGAAGTTGACCTTGTTGACCATATGTATGTATATAGAAAGTCTCCGAATAGTGCCTGGCTCCTAATAAGTGCACAGTAAGTGTCAGTGGTTATTTTTGCTGTTACTATTATTGCTTGATGGATGAGTACCTGATCTTTGATGGGGAGAGATGGACTCCAGTTCATGCAGGTGACACAAAGTGGCTGTTAAAAGCATCTCTGAGCTCTCTGTGTGTCCCCTCCAGCACTTCTGCTAGCTAGAAACATGGTCAGGCTTAGGTTGGAGAATGCCACGTTTGGGCTCTCCAGGGAAGGCAGGCTTGCTCCAGGTAACACTTGAAAAAATGTAACTCCATAAACAAAGTTACTGCCAGAGCAGGGAACTAGCCAGATCTGAGCTAAGAGGAATACCTTCCAAGAAGAAACCTGCAAGCTTGAGCATTCATTCTTGAAGGACAAATTCCTTTTAAGGAATTAAAAAGTCTACCTAGAAATACTTTGCAATTTCCCTGACTTATACCAGGTCAGAGGAAAAGGAAAACGTGGTCTGTAGGCAGGTAAACCCACTTGACTCTAGCATCCAGAAATATCCACCTTCTCCATTCCCCCTCCTCCTTTCCCTTCTCTTTTCTCTGAATCTCATTCAACTGGTTTGCCATAGCTGGTCATATCCCCTCAAAAGACTGTGACCACTGCAATCTTTCGAGAACAGAATTCATTTGGGGGCTGAACTACCCTCCCCTGGGTTAATCTCTTTGGCGGTTGTGCGTATAACGTGAGAAAACCTGCCGCAGAGATTAGCCACGGCTTGGTATTGAATTCCGAGCCCCAGGATGTGCAGGGACCTTCACCCCTCAGTCACGTCACTTTCTTCTTTTAATGAAAACTGAAACCCAGCTCCAGCCAGAAGACAGTGGGTGTGAACAAATGTGTAGGGAAAATAAATAGAGATGTTTAGGAAGGCTGGCTCCCCAACCCTGGGCTGGTCTGGAAAGAGCCTCTCCCTCCTTGGAAGGCAGGAAGGGATGGGGCGGGGCTCACAGGGAAGAAATAAACGCGGCGGGGCCTGTTTCTGACTTTTCTGTAAATACTGTGACACCTCTTGAAGGGAGGAACAGCTGAGATAAGTGACTGTTAATCCCTCAGCTCTGGGGAGGAGGGCTGGGTCGCTCC
>PVIY010040560.1:0-22282 GCA_004026745.1 Myrmecophaga tridactyla
CTTTCTGTTCTTTCTTTCCACTTATAGGTTCCCCAATCTGTCTTTCCCCAAACAGTTTAAGCCCCAGGTTTGCATCCTTTAAAGAGGCCCTTCTTTGGTTTTGTCTTGGGCCCAGAAGATGCCCAGTGCCTCCTAGGACCTGATCCATGGTTCTCCAGGAACATGAAGGAGCAGAGATGGTGAGCAGCAGTGAGCTTTATAGGGCAAAAAACCTGGTTCTCTGCATGACAGGTGGTGCCAGGGAGTCTGAGGCCGATAATAAATTGTCCCCCTTCAGTGCTAATTTGGTGGAGAAGTGTGTGTGGACCACCTGTTTGAAAAATGAAGGCTGGACTTCCTGTCACATGTCAACAAGTTCATTCCCAATAAATCAGCCAAGTCCCCCTTTTTTCCCAGAAAAGAGCGTCCTTTCTTCCCTGAGTCTGCTGGGGTCACTGGCTCTGAGGGAGGCTGCAGGGATTTCTGTGTCATTGATGGGAGGCAGTTTGGTGGGCCCTAAAGGAAGAGAGAGTAAAGTGGGGGCCAGGAGACCTAGGATCCAGTCTTAAAAGGAAATAAAGAATGAAACAGAGAAATAGGTGGAGTACAATTTCTGCCTCCTTCCTGCGGACTGAGGCCATCAGCTATAAAAAAATAACCCACTCAATGGCTGACCGGCTGTGCCAGGGGTGTCGTCTGACCTTCCCCAGAGGAGTAGTACTACCAGCGTCCCAGCCTGGCTGGCAGTGTGGGATGGACCTTAATGAGCTTCAGCCTCCTAGATGCCCCAAATCCTTCCTGCCTGCCTCTGTGCCTGCCCTGAATGTGGTGTGAGAACCCCGCTCACCTGCTCTCGTTTCCTGGGCCCTAAGACAAGATTCCTCAGACAAGGGTTGTGCCTCGTTCTGTACCTGATGTTGGACAAATGAGGATGTGATCCTTTCCTGAGGACAGCGCTGATAGGTGGGGGCACCCCTGCATGGATGGCTCCTTTAAGGCAGCGTGAAAGCCAGGGGGGTGCAGCTTTGCCTGTGGGAGCAGGCTGACGTCCCGCCCCTCACACTTTCACCCAGTGCTGAATGCATTTCCCTGCTTCTCCTTCCTTTGCCTGTAATTTTTTGTTTACAAAGCACTTTCCCATGTTAATGTTCTTGAGACGACTGTAAACATTTTCACAAGCCACATCAGTTGGCTCATTAATATGTCCCTAGAGAGTTTCGGCTTTTCACAAGCTTTCCTTTGTTTCCCTTGACATGGGTGCTCTGTAAATACCTGTGGAATGGATGAGCGAATGAATGTGCCAGAGATAGGGAGAATAAACTAATACAAGTAGGCAGAGAGCATATTTTTGCCATAGCTTTGAGGTTAGATTATATGATTAAATCTCAGCTCACCTCTTATTTAGTTATGTGAATCTAGTGAAGTTATTTAATCCTGAACCTCAGTAAAGAGTGATTATCTTGTAGAACAGAAATGATGCATGGAGATCCCTTGGCATAGTACCTAACAAAGAGTAAAATTAAAATAGTAAGAGTTACTATTTTTATTATTATTATTAACTTCCCCTACTTTACTTCTAAAGTCCCTAAAGACTTCTTGTCCTGGTCCGTCATTTGTGTAACAACTTGCTATGGGTTATTGGACAATTTAGCTTTTAAGCTCTACAGCTGCTGACTGGAAGAGAGGGAGGTAGTGAGTTTGCATGAAGAAAGCACAGAGCTAAGTAGGGAGAGAGGTCAATGCTTGCTCAGGTGCAGCGCTCAGGGCTTGGGAGCCTCTTAGGATAGTGTCTTTTGTTTGTTTGTTTTGTGTGATAGTGTTTTTTACCTGTGTGTGGGGTATAGAGCCAGGCAAAGCTCTGGAAGTAACAGTACTAGGGGAAATTAAACTCGGGATTGCTTGTAAAAGTTAAATGAGAGCTAATGAATAGAAGAACGTCCAGAAGTAGACCCAAACACATATGTGAATATAAAATAAAAATTAATTTGAAATGAATATGAATTAAAAGCAGTATTTCAAATCACTGGAGAAAACATGGCATTGGAACAACTGCACATTATTATTTTTTAATGATAATAAAGTTTGATGCATGGGTTCATTCCCTACATCAAAATAGATTCCCAGAGGAGCAGAGATTTAAATGCAAAAATGCAACCTTTGAAAGTCCAGAAGAAAATCATTGTTATTGTTTTCAATAATCTCAGAGCAAGAAGTTCTTTCTAAGCAGGACATAAAAAAACTAGAAGCCATAAGAGGAAAAAAAAGAAAAAGAAAAAGAAAAACTAAGAAATTTGATTTCTGCCAGGAAAAATACTTTAAAATCAAAATATAAATGGAAAACTTGGATGAAATATTTTTAATGCTTATGTCAAAGAGCAAATTTTCTTACCAATTCGAAACCCTTTACTTACTGAAAAATGTACAAAATTTATGAACAGACAAGTCTCAGAAAAGGAAATACAAAAGGAAATACAAATACATTTAAACATAGGAGCATATGCCTAATCATATACAAAATAAGAGAAATGTAAATCATAGCCCTGAGATTCCATTTTTACTTGTTAGATTACAAAGAGAAAAATGTTTGAGAACATACCTTCACTGGTGAGGGTGTGGGGACCAGGAATTCTCATTTAATGCCCACTGGCATGTGTATTATAACCTCTATAAAGACCAATATGACTAACTCTCAAAATGAAAAAAAAAAAAGGATATAGCTTTGATGAACAATTCCACTTCTAGGAATTCATCTTAGCAGTAGAATTACACATGTGTACAAAAGTTACTCACTGCCCCATCATGTATACTAGTAAAAGACTGGAAACAATCTAAGTCCATCAAGAGGGGAGTGGTTAACTCCATATGATGCATCCATCCAAAGAAATACTAAGCAGCCATGAAAAGAACAAGAAATCACTGTGCACTGATATGACATGGTTTTGAAGATACATTGTTAGGTGAACAGGCCAAGTTCAAAGCAGTACATATATCATACTGCTTACTATTTGAGTGACTTTTAAAAAGTGACACCAATGCATGAGCATGTGCACGCTCGTGAAATTGCTCCTAAAATGATACCAAAACATTGCTGTGAGTCAATGGTGGGAGTGAGACTTAATCGCTATTTCATCCACCCCCACCCCCTGAGCCCACTTGCATTCCTCTCTGTTCTCACTGCAGATGTCACTGGAGAGTGACCCTCTTCATTGGTTTCTAGGGAAATATATTTCAGGTGTGGATGATGGGGGAGAGGCTTCATGTGCTGTTTGCTGACTCGAGAGAGGAAGTCAAGTCTTAAGAAAGGAGGTAGGGTGGGGAGGGTAAGGGGTACGAATTGGGTGATTCAGGCAGGAACCTTTAAGGGCATTTGCCCCTTTCCTCCTATCTAGAATGTGACCATTTAAGAACCCAGACTTTCCTAAGTATCTGGGTATCCTAAAACACTATTTAAATGTGCATGTGGCAGTCTGTATGCAAGGCACACTATTCTCTCTCATCAGATTCTGATTATTTAAATCGCCCCCATTTTCAAAGTGTCCTGCTTTTGTTTCTTTCAGTTCTGTCTTTTTTCTCTAGCTTATCTTCTTTTCCTAGCCTTTCTTAGAATTCTGTACAGACCTAAAGTGAGGAAAGAGAAATACATGCAGTTTGCTTTAGCAGCCCTCACACCCTCCTTTTGGTTCCCAGCTCCCAGGGGTGTGTGTGGACACCTCCCTGCCTGCACCCCGCCCCCGTCCACCCCACACCCCCAGCTCTTGGACGCCTTCTGGTGCTTCAGGCTGGTGGGATTTTCCTGC
This sequence comes from Myrmecophaga tridactyla, assembly GCA_004026745.1. Taxonomy (NCBI): domain Eukaryota; kingdom Metazoa; phylum Chordata; class Mammalia; order Pilosa; family Myrmecophagidae; genus Myrmecophaga; species Myrmecophaga tridactyla. Next base: position 3,777 of record PVIY010040560.1, read on the forward strand.
TGACCACACTGATTCTCAAATATATCAAGACCCAGCCCCCTAATTCAGCCGGAGTGGATCCCTCAGCTCTGGCTTCTCAGGACTCAGGAATGTTGGCTCCTTTGGCTCCTCAGTTCTGGTGAGAAAAGCGCTTGAGCCAAGTGAATGTCACGTTAATAAAAGCAGCTACCGTATATTATTACTTGAACAAATGAACGCAATTCCACCGGCTCACATTTCCTGGGCCTGCCATGCCTCAGGCAGCAGCATGACAATTTTACATGGGCCTAATATGACTTAGGTGGAACCAAACTCTTTATAAAGCTTTCAGCGTCCACCATGGAGAAGGTCACTTTGCAAAGGGGCGGGTTTATGGGTGTTCATGGGTGAGTTAACTCTGGCAGAAATGCCCCTAAAACTCTGGGGTAGACAAGATACCCGTCTTCTTGTCCTTAGACAGAAACAAATCACCTGGACTGACACGAGTCCATTTCTGCTCTTCAAGACCTTTATCCTAGGGCTTCCTGTGTGTAACCAAGAAGTTAGGACTTAAGGGATGATTTCGATTACTGAATCATTACATAATCATTCTTTTTTGCTTTCTGGTATACTGGAGTAGACCAAGGGAAATACCAGAAATCCCTAACTTGTAATCCACCTGCCTCGATCTCTGTTTTTGATCATTTAGTCCATATCTTCTGCCCCTGTGATTGTAAAAAACTTGTGACTAACCTTCAGTTGTACCCATTTATCCAGGTTTTCAACTTTAGAGTCTTGTAATCACTAAAGACAGCCCCTAAAGTTTATTAATGAAGGGTTTTGGGTCATCCCAGAACTAACACACCCCAAGTTCAACGCTTTTTGATAACCAAGATGGGCCTGCCTGACATGCGCAGTAGCTTAGATGCTAACCTACAAGGCACCTACCTTGTTATAATACTAAAGGTCACGCCCGCCGTCATATCGAGGCCGCCATTTTCTTACATATGTTCTCTAAGTAGCATAGAGTCAATCTGCACGTGCCCGATAATTAGATCACCTCCAATGACATCACCTACAGCCATTGTGCTCATTATCCAAAAACCGGCCCATCTTTTAGTCCTATAAAACTATCAGAATTACTGCAGTTCCGGAAGACAGATTTTAGCCAATAGGCGATCTGCTCTTCTGCTGTGCGCCTAGTAATAAACTTTTTATCTCGTGATGTCTCAGAAATTGATCATCTGAGTGCACTGGGCCACAGAATCCACTGCCCTTGTCTGGTGACATTTGTCTCCTTGCCTCCGTCACTCCTGGTTGTGCGGGTGGGTAGGGAGCAGGAGGAGGGGCCGTGAGAAAGAAAACTTTTTGACTTACGACTCTCCTTCTGCAGCCCGTGACTGTGTCTTTTTCTCTCCTTAGCTGAAATGGAGAACTGTCATCCAGCTCTGAAGATGCTTTCATTTTCTAACCACTTTTCCCGACACGCTATTTGCACCTCTAACTTAGAGGTTTTTTAAAAATGTTCCTATCTGCTCTGTCATTCTTCTCCTGCCTGTCATAGCTCTTGCAGTAGGCGGGCCAAAGTCAGAGCCCTTTGTGAGGTCCGTCTGAGGCCTTGCAAGTTTCCCCACTCGCAGCCAGCCCAGGCGCCCCAGACATGGACACACATCTAACTCGCCGGAATCCTTCCTCCACCCTCTGGAAGCGGGTCGCTCCTGGACGGGAGTGGAACCTGACAGGGAAGGAAAGACTTCCCACCTATCCACCCCCAACATAACATCCCAGAGAAGAGTGAAAGGCCTCTGGGGAGGAACTAAACCCCACGTTTTAGACATTGTTACACTATTGTTGATTAAAAGTGATAATCAGTAAAACTCAAATCCGCTGAAAGCACACCTGAATTCCTGGTAACTTTTTGCCAGTACGCATTTTTCTCAAACAGAGGATTCTAATAGCACTGCTGTTCTATTGTGATGTGGTTTTTTTTGTTGTTGTTGTTGTTTGTTTTTAATGGAGATCAAAGAGGTTGGAACACCTTGATTTCTGCCTCAGTTTACACGGAGAGAGCAGAGGCCCGCAGAAGCCCCAGGGACTTGGCCCAAAGTAAGATTAGTAACTCAACAGTGGGTCTGGGCTGGAACTGAGTGAGACACGAGCCCCATCTGCGTCTCTGCTGCGCTTTAGGCTGCTAGCTGCAGGGCCCTGGGGAATGGCCCTTGCGTTCTGGAGGTAGGTATGAGCAGCCACCACAGCCTGGGCTTCTCTCCTGTGAGGTGAGGCCAGGGATCTCAGGTACCTCCTGGGGAGCCCCCGGCAGGGAGCCTGGCGGACTGTAGGTGCTCAGTTGAATTGGGCTTGGTCAGAGCTTGCTCAGGAGGGTGGGCCACACGGCCAGGAGTCTCTCCTCCTCTTTCCTGGAGACTTCTCCCCCTTGGGTTCTCCTAGCTCTGGATTCTTTGACCACAGGGTGTCCCTATCCCCTCCTCCCTCACTTTCCCCACCCCCCACCCCATCCAGCTCTCCTCCTCCTCCCTTTAAGAAAGCCCATTTAGCGGCAGTAGCAGCTGAGCGGCCAGGAGATGAGGCAGCCCTGGGGGCTTAAAGTGAAATAGTGTGAATGAAATCATCACCCAGCGGGAGTCTTCCTGGCTCCCGGGATCAGTTGGCAATTGTTTTTTTAGATGGTGATTATGGCCGCAGAGGGGTGGAGGCGGGAGGGGTAGGGGTTGCTCAGGAGCACCTGGTCCCCAGCCACAGAGTGCATCAGGTGCCCCGGGCTTGGGGCCCAGTGCAGCCGGCCAGCCCTGCCCGCTCCACTCTCCCTGCACAGCCGCCGGCCCTGCAGTTCGGGGGAGAGAAGCCCCCACCTCCGAGAAGGTGCTCTTTGGTTAGGGCTACAGGGGTGGAGGAGAGTGCAGGGTGAAGAGTGGGTGGGTCTTCTCAGGGCAATCCCCCTTTTCCTGGATTCTGATCATTTAGGAAGCCTTATAGCCCATATATCCACTTGATTCCTCTTAAAGTCATTGGCCTGATGGTGCTGTGGAGTCAGGGGCCGCTGGGACCCCTCATGCATTATGAGTAAGATATGGTTCCTTTCCATTGGCTACTCCTGAACACCCACCCCTGTATGATGCTTTCTCTGATCAGTAAATTTCCTATTTCCAGCCTCCCCCAGTTTCTCCTACCAAGGTCATAGACTTAAAGTGGAAAATGGATAAATCTACTCTCTATTTGCTTCCCTTGTCTTCCTGAAGGTTGGATTCCTTTCTGAGAAAGGAGAAAGAAGTAATAAACTAGCTTGTTAATAAAGGGGCAATGATAAAGTTTTATTTAATTTATATTCCTTCCAGGAGCTTGGCCTGCAAAACGAGCCCCATGCGTGGAGTCCCTTGGCGTCAACCCAAATCCCAGGGCTCTCAGTTCTGTGGGATTCCAGGAGCTATGCAGGCTGGTGAGACAGGACTCCTTGGGATGACGTTGCCCTTCAAGCCACCCCATGGAGAGGGTACCTGCTGCATGGGTCCCAGGCTGCCTGCTGCCCTCTGTCACTTTTCCAGAGAGTGGTAGAGAGTGTCTGAGAATTCCAGGTTGAATATTTTGCTTCATCTCACCCAACCCTTAAACTCCCAGGGATGATGTAACCCTTGGAGAGGAGTGATTATGTAGCCTGGTGGTTCCCAAACCTCAACCTCCCTGTGCCTCAGAAACGCCTGTGAAACTTAAAAATGACAAACAAATCAACACACAGATTTCCAGGCCCCCATCCAGCCCTCCTGAATAACAATCTGAGGGAGAACCCTGGAAATCTGTGTTTTTAACAAGTCACCAAGGGCAGGCCATGGTGGCTCAGCAGGCAAAGGTCTCACCTGCCATGCTGGAGACCCGGGTTCGATTCCCGGTGCCTGCCCATGCAAAATGAAAAACAAACAAAAAACCAAGTTACCAAGATGATGTTGATGCAACCAATCTCCAGAACTGGAAATCTACTGATTTCAGTCCATCTCCATGCAAATCAACTCTTATCATGCCACCTTTATTAACAAACTAGTTCGTGATCATTTCTGATAAGTCTTAGCTAAAGATCTTGAGACAGAGGCCATGTGGGTTACCCATCCCAATATTTAACAGTTTTCCCCAAGACCAGCACCAATCTCAATCCATACTCCAAGGAGAGGTAGAATGAGCCCCCCCCCGCCCCCCCCGCCAAATAACACTGGGATATCTTGACTGTTGCTCTGAAATATTCCCTTTTTAACCTCCTTATTTCTGTCAAAAGAATCTCAGGTTCCTTAATCTCAAGGGGACTTTTTCCCAAACCATATTTTGGAATAATCTTCAGCATGGGCTAGGTGACCCAGGAGCAAGTGGGTCTGAGAGAGCAAAGGCTTTGGTAAATGTGCTTAGAAAATGGTTGCATTAACCACAGCCACAGCACTGGCCCTCCCAGGGGTGGCCTATGGTGGAGTGGGGGTGGGACCCGGTCCCAGCTGAGGGTGTCAAAGGCATAGGGAGGTGGCTTCTCCAGCCTATTCAATCCAGGACCAGTGGTCTGAATAAAATGTGAACAAATTGTTGAAGGTGAGAGTAATAGTCTCCACGCTCACCTTCCCACTGCACTCTCGCCCCTGGGGTCTCTTCCATGAGTGGGACATGGATGGACACACACTCGGGCTGAAGGACAGGCTGGCCTTCTCTGGGCTTTCCAATTCAGGAAATCAAACCTAATTGCGAGGCTGGATGACAGCCTTATGCCCACCGCAGGTTTCCTTCTGACAACAGCTTTCTGAGCTTCAGTTCCCCTTTCATTGCAAAGGCTCTGGCAGATAGAATCTGGAAAAATGCAGTCCAGAGGCCAATTGACTGTAAGGCTGATGAAGCACAAGCTTCTAGGCATTTCACTTGCACAGGTTCCTTCCACAGTCCTTTTGTTTTCTCATTCTAGTTAAATATTCACATCTCTACTCAAAAATCCTATATTATTTTCTTAATTGCTTAAGCTGCAGGCTTCATAAAACCCAGACCCGCCCCTGGCCCGAAGAACTCACTGTTGTGTACAGTCTTCCCTTACTGTTCATGGCAACAAAGAGCCCACTTTTCACTCCAAAGAGACTCACGACGCCTCGCTCCACTGTGGAAATCTCCAGCAGACCTGACAAAGAAATGAGGGCCCCGTTACCCGAGGCTTGTGCAAATCAGAGTGGGACTCGAGGCTCACTGTGGTCTGATAATCACAGCCCATCCCCCTGCTTCTGGAAAGTCGGACCCAACATGGCCTCTATCCTCTTCCTTCTAACTTTGGAGATCCCGACTTCTAGACTCATCATGTCCCTCCACTACTCTGTTAAAAATCTAGTTCTGCAAGGGACGGGTCTGACATCAGAGCTGGGATTGGAATGACCACGTACAGATCTCTTTGAGATTCGCTTTGAATCTGGGTGTCCCTGGCATAATCACATCAGGAGCTTGTCTTGGAAGGAAAAAAAACACCACCACAAAACACAAGGATGCAGATGATTTGGTTTTTAAATGCATATGCCACATGTTTCAACAAATCCCAACCCATCAAATCACCCCAATGCTGCAGCCACGCAGAGAGAGGCTGACGGTTGGCCTGGCCCTTGCAGCCCCATCCTCTCTCTGGTAGGGGAGCCTAAAGATGCAGCAGCCCATCAGGTAGTAGGATAAGGGCCTGTGGACAGAGGGGACCAGGTTTGAAATAAAACAAGAGGGGTGTGCTTCAGCTAGGAAATGTGCAAACCACTTGCCTTTCCTTTTCAAAGAGGGAAGCTGAAAAAAAAATTAGCTGGCGTCTCATTTGGTCCAGGCATTTCTAACTCATTCTCCCCAGCCCTGGCTTATGGCTCCCAGGACTGAAAGATCCCGGGGGTCTTACAAGGCCACAGAGGGGGCCAGCAATGCTGCAGCCAGGGGCACCGTGGGGTGGCGGTGAAGGAAATCAGGATGCTTGGACCTCAGCACATTAAGCCTGTGGTGGGGCAGGGTCAGACAGCTGGGTGTGCTCATCAGCATCTCAAGGTGGTGATGAATAACATGTCTCCCCCTTTAAAGTAAGGTCCCACCCACCCAGAGCAAGCACCCTTCCTCTCTGAGCCCTGCTTGAGCCCCCGAGCGTCCCAACTGCCTGCCGCTGCACTCACTGTAGGGGTTCTCCTCGTGGGTCCCGCTGATCCGGCCGTCGGGGGGGACCTGGAGGTGGAAGCCGATGCCCACGTTGCAGTACAGCCTCCGCTGGCGCTTGATCCCCACCAGGTAGCCACTTTCCCAGTTCACCCCGGCAAACTCTCCAGCCAGCCCAGTGCGAGACCTGGACAGCAGGGTGCCCCAGCCCCTCGAGTCCAGCAGGGTGCTGTTGGCGCGGGTGCCTGCCGGCGAGGGCACCACCGTGCCCGCTAGGACGCCCAGGAAGACGAGAGCCCACAGCGTGCCCTGAAGGCGTCCTGCTCCCCGGGACATAGTGATGAGCAGCCTCTGTCCCAGGGCCATCCACCTTGCCTCTCAGGCACGTGGTCAGAATTAATGGCCCTAAAAATACTGCCCTTCTTGTTTTCCTCCCCTCGGCATGGCGGCAGGGGCTTATTTTTGGAAGGCAGATGAAGGCTGCTGACATGAAACCAAAGCCTACTTTGGGCACTCGGGTCGGGAGCAGAGGGACCCAGGCTGAGCCCAGGCTGGTAGGGACCATGGCTTGGGGACTCTCTCTAGCTCGGCTGCTCGCTCTGTCCCGAGTTGATTATATTTGATTTGACCTATCTTTATAGTTCAGCAGCTCGGCCCTCCCCTCCACCCATCATCACCCTGACGTCAACTGGCCCAGCTCACTTATCCAAGGATGTAACATTAACCTGCTCCTGGGCCTGGCTGCCTCCCCAGACCCGCATCACCCTCCCCACTCCCCAGGGACTCTGGGAACCACTGTCATTCCAACTATGAGACAGGAATGAAGGTAGCGGGAGCATCTCTGGGGGAGGGGCAGCTGACTGGGGGCCCAGGGGAAAAGGGAAGTGAGAGGCCACCCTGCGCCCAGTTTGGGCAGAAGTCTGTTCTTGGCCCGGCAGTGCCGGCTTCCTTACTTAGAGGGGAAAGGGCTTGGTGGTGGGTCATGACCATGGTTTGCCAGTTACCTTTGAAATCTTTCATGGAAAGAGCCCACAGTCAGGGGCAGGGGGTCACCTAAGGGCCAAACCCTTTCAGTAGGGGAGGACAGAGATTCTGGTGGGGGGCTTGTCCAAGGAGTTTTAGGATTATGAGAGATGGGAGAGCTAGGGTGTAGCGCCTCTGCTCACCACCCTGCCCATGGCATTGACATGCCGATGGCGTGGAAGTGGTGTCTGTCACTTGACATAGCCCATTGGCCGTTTTCTGAGCTGCTGCCTTCCCTGGCATCTGACTGATAATATTCCATTGTGCAGATGAGGAAGCCGAGGCTTAGAGAGGCGAAGTGATTTACCTGAGCCACTGCCGCTAATACATGATAAAGCAGAATATATAAGGCCTGCCTGTGCTTTGAACTTCGGTGTGATATTGCCTATAGTAGAAGTTAGATTTCTAGGCTGATCCACAAAGTCTGCTTCACTCAATATGTGCCAAGAACACATTACAGAATTCTTTTTTTCTTTTTGGCATGGGCAGGCTCCAGGAATCCACAGAATTATTTCAATAGCACAGAAGAATTCATTTGTTAAAAAAACTTGAGATCTTTGATGCACAGGTGTATTTCTGCAGTTGCACATTAACATTTGCTAGGCTATCAGTGTTAGAACTTAGAAAAAATATTTCTGCGGAGTAGTTATTCCCACACCCAATTTTATTTTCCCATATTATTTTTAAATAGAGTACATATCTAACTGAGGTATAAATACCTACCAAAAAAAAAAGACCTACCAAGAAAAATCATCAAGAAGTTGCTATGTGAATATAAGATATAAGCTGCTGTCTCTGAAAGTGAGATAAGTTAAGGGTCACATGGTGAATTAATGTGCGTCTAAAATCTACGCGTCTTGTCTGTCAATCCAGGTCTTAATGTGTTGGTGGACTTTGAGCACCGATTGCACACGGATTGGAAGGGTGTGTGTGTGTGGGTGTGTGCGTGTGTTCTGGGGATGGCCTTGAACATCCTTTACATGTAGGAGGGCTGCTAGCTGGTAGGCTCCCTCAGCTACATTCTGTACCCACAATGGAGGCTGCAGGCAGCCTGGGAAAAGCTCCCAGGATGTGCTCCACTGCTCAGGGACTCTTCTGAGGCCCCACTAGCTCCCTTCTGATTCCAGCCCTCCTGCTCTGGTCTGGGGTCCCAGGCTCCAGTCTGTGGCTTCTACTTGCCTTCTGCTCCTCTGCTTAGCTCATTTGGATTGATGCTTTGGGGAGAATTTCTGTGAAGCTGTGCATTTCAGTTTTGCCCTGGATGTGTCCTCTCAGACCCCTTGAAATGTAGGCACCCTACTGTCATTACCCTCAGCTGGCAAAATGATTAGGGAGGGAGGTAAGTACCTCCAATTACTATCACCTGACTGTCTTTCCCTTTCTTGTCACCTCCATTGTCTTATGCCCAAACTCAAAATCACCAGTGCTACCAATTCCACAACAATGAAAGACCGGCAACTTCTGGCCACAGGTAGAGTCTAATGACCCTTGTGTTGGAAATTTATTTTGTTTTGTCTTTTTTTAAAAAGAGGTTATAGGGCGGGCCACGGTGGCGTAGCAGGCAGAGTTCTCGCCTGCTATGCTGGAGACCCAGGTTTATTTCCCGGTGCCTGTCAAGTAAAATAATAAAATTAAATTTAAAAAAAAAGAAGTTATAGAAGCTTCCTCTGCAGAGTAGATGTCATAAATAATCCAAAACTGGAGTTTTTGCTTGAGTTCATATATTTAAGCTTTCATGTATGCGAGAGCAGTGGAGAAACTCTCTTAATGATGTTTAGTTTGGAATCATGTGTTAATCAGCTTTTGCTGGCACCAACTTAGAAAGGACAGAGCCCAGAACCAAGTTGGATAGTAGGGAGAAGATAGTTAGAATTAAAACTTGCCATGGATGATTGAGGAAATGCTCATCAGCCGAGGTCAGACTCTCCTGGTGGAAATCTTGGAACTCATCCACTTTGGGACTGCCTTGGAGGAGAGATACACAATAACAAGGTCCATGCCATATGTCAATAAAAATGGTGACTCACTTTAGACTTACCCCATCCCAGATTTCTCTCTTTACGTATGTTTGTGTTTGGTGTCTCATAAATCAATGGGCTTTGGAATGGGAAAGAGTTGGATTTGAATTCCATCTCCACCATTTATTAGCTGTGTGATATAGGGAAAATTTTTAACTTCTCTGAGCCTCAATTTTTTTTTTCATCTGCAAAACTGAGCTTTTTGTTTCATAGGATTGTTCCAGAGATTAGCAATGGTATATGCAAAGGGCATAGGGTAGGAGGGACATGATATAACTCTAACCCTTTCCTTTCTCTGAAAAACACTGAAGATCTCTCACCCCATTAAAGGAGGACAAACCCAGAGTGGGAAGGACCAGCTTTCATCTCAAGGGGTGGAACAGACACGTGGGTCCGGTTCCTAACTGCCATTCACCAGAACACATGCTGTGATGGCTGTTCACATATGCAGATGTAGGCAGCGCAGGTGCCTGAAATATTCCGAAAACCAGTGATAGCCTTGGTGTCGTCCCCTGTTAAATATAAAACTTAAGTAATTCATTCTATTAAAAAGCCTGGGTCTTATTTTTATCTGGTGATGTGATGAGGCCCTGTTCTAAATGCGCCTTCTGGGCCTGTCCCTATAGCAACCCATAGTGCTCATAGCTCCATATATTTTTCCCGAAGGCTAATTAGGTTGACAACTGCTGGGGCTTCTTGGTTTACCAGATTTGCACTTGACCCTTCTCTTGGGGCTTAGGGACCCCTATGGATATGAAGTGATAAAGAAAAGAGGAACAGGTGGAGGGCCTCTCTGAGAACCCCTCTTTCAAATGGTTGCGTAGCAGCCTTTGGGGGTTGTCAATCACTCCTTCTGGATGAGCCAAGATTTAATGTAGGTGAGTGGGGAAAAAATGTTAATGTCTGTCTCCTTCCACGACAGTATCCGGTCTCTAAGTGAGGCACCACGAAATACAGATTGTTCATATTTGGCAGTGCTTAGCTACACTTGCCTTTCCTATCATCTACAGGGTGGAACTGCCTCATCACAGCTGGGCAGGCTGCCTTCCATGGCTCCTGTTTCTCACATAATAAAATTCAAATCCTAAGGGAATGACCAGGGGTGACCCTAAGGGAATGCACATAAAGCTCAGAAGAGCCATATAAGTGTAGATTGTGAAAAACTGCTTATGTGTGCTTTTTACATTTGGCTTTGAAAAACTAACATTTGTCTTTTTTTCTAGAGATAATTTGGAAAATACAGAAAATTATAATGTAGAAAATAAAGTAGAGGCTTGTGTTTAATGTTTTTAGGTCTTTTGTTGCAAAGTCTGTTTTTGACCTTCCTGGGGACAGGGACTGTGCTGGTTTGAACCTGTGGTGGGCCCCAGAAAAGCCATGTCCTTTAATCCTCATTCAATATTGCTGGGTGGGAGCATTTTGATTGTTCCCATGGAGATGTGACCCACCCAATTGTGGGTAGTAACTTTTGATTGGATGATTTCCATAGAGGTGTGTCTCCACCCATTGACGGTGGAGTTGCTTGCTGAATCCTTTAAAAGAGGAAACCTTTTGGAGAGAATCCTTTTTTGTAGAGCCACGAGAAAGCCAGCAGATGCTGCCATGTTCGCCATATGCCCTTCCAGCTGAGAGAGAAACATGAACTCCATCGGCCTTCTTGAACCAAGGTATCTTTCCCTGGATGCCTTTGGACATTTCTATAGACTTGTTTTAATTGGGACTTTTCTCGGCCTTAGAACTGTAAACTAGCAACTTATTAAATTCCCCTTTTTAAAAGCCATTCTGTTTCTGGTATATTGCATTCCAGCAGGCAGCAGACTAGTACAGGGGCCTTGATGCATCTCTTTGTCTCTCCCTCTCTCTTGCTCACACAAGCACCTTGACTCATCCCTGGTGTTTAGTGGTGGAGATGCTCATGGGTATGAGACGAGCATGTGTAGAGGTGAAGGAATGGGAGGGATCCCTGCCCTAGAGTTGAGCAAAGAGGAACATCCAGGACTCATGAAACTTGCTAGAAGTGGGTGGATTCATGAGAAAATATTTCAAAGGACTTCAGATTGGACTTTTGCAGGGAAGAGTCAGCTGTTATCTTGCTAGCAGATCCATGGAGGAAACCATTCTTTGTACTTTCTTCAGGGAATTGAACTGTCCTTAGGTCTCATTAATACAAGGGGAAGCCCATTAACTTCACCCCACTACAAATTGCCCCAGGTCATTTCTGGAGTTCCAGAGGATGTCCCCCATGTGCTTATGAACATGAGACTGCTCCTGCCTGGGACCATCACTGGGCATCTGCAAGGATCACTGTGTCCACCTCCCCTCTCACTGAGCAGCTAGCAGGTATTACCTTCCTCAATACAGTGCAACCCTGAAGCCCTCAAGGAGCCAAAGCTGCTTTGTGTTCTGTTTCCAAACAAAGAAGAACACACCTTTGCACTACACTCTTAAGAGGAATAGCTAACCAGAACTACTTGAGCCCTGGGTTTTTACTCTTTTTACTCTCTGATTCCCTGCTCTATTGAGGACTCGACCTTTGTTACCAGTCAAGTTCATGAGGTTAGGTTCCCTTTACCTTTAGGATGGATTCTTTTCCAGGAGGTTCCTCAACCCTCAGGCAAAGAGACTCCTGCTGGGGCCAAGCCCATCTGTTGTCTAGTTATGTCTGAATCCTGGCATAAGTTCGAACTGGAGTCTCCATTCCACAGCCCTGAATCCTTACATCAGGGAGGGAGGGAGGCCTTGGCCACTCAGTGTTGTGGTCTGGTTACCTGAGGATTAGAAGAGTCTGCCGGGAGGAGTCAAACTTCCTCTTCATCTCAGAAACCAGGTTGGATTAGTGTCTCATGATCTATCCCTTTGCTCTGAGCCCCTATCTTGCTGTGTCTCTCAGCATGATTTCCTTTTATGAGTTTTCTTTCCCTTCTTTTTCTCCTTCTCCCTCCTCTCTTTCTCTCTTTCTATTCTTCAGCCATGTATACAAGCCTAGAGGGCCAACCAACTGCCAAGGAGGCAGCACCTCTGGGCCGGCTGACCACCATGTCTGCACATCTCAGCTGACTTTGCAAAGGGGCAGAGGAGTCAGATAACTTTCTGGAGCCTCAGAACGTAAGGGATTTTGGCTCTGCTCAGGGTTTTGCGGTTTCTCAAATTCGCCTTTCATGATCATCATCTAATAATACCTACTGCATGCTGAGGCGGGCATGCACCCTGCCAGCCGCCATGCAAAGTTATGTAAAAGAATCTGCCCTGAGTGGCAGGCTCCCCAGTGTGGCACAAAAAGCCCTCCCTGTCCTGACCTGTGCCAGCCTTTCCGGCTCCATCCCCTGCCTCTCCCTCTCTGAGAATTTTTGCTTCAGCAACCTCAAATGGCCTGCTGTTCCCGAGCATACAGCAGTTCTGCACGCCCATGTCTTTGCTCAAACTGTCCCCTCTTTGCTTGGCTAACTGCTTCCCATCTTTAAAGACTCACTCAGCTTAAATGTCACCTCTGGAAGCAATCCGGACAAACTTCCACCTGTCTCAAAGCTGCATTTGGTGTCTTGTGTCTTCCCTCCTTCACCCCCTGCTTCATGAATGTTTTGCATGTATGTCCAAGTTACTACACTGCCCTTACCAGGTTGTAGTATAAGAACTTGTTGAGGGACTCACTTTAACAATGAAATCCTCGAGGCAGCCATGGGGTGTTTTTAACCTCTGTATGTTCAGAATCTAGAACAGTGGCTGCCACATAATAAAGCTCGTGAAGTGTTCAATAATTTGTTGAATTAAAGGTGCTGAGTCCATGGGTTTCATAAATGAGTGGCTCTCAACCAAGGGTCAAGCCCTCTGTAGAGGGGCACTTTCAATATTATGATTTGCATTTGGTCATTAAAAAATTATTTATATTGGAGACTTCTGCTTCCCATATGATGGAGAAACTTGTACTATTCTTGCACTTCTGTGATAAACTGCGAGAACACTGGACAAATATATTACATGACTTTTTAAAAATTTTAATTAAGAATGTTTATTCTCTTTGGCCAAGCGAACACATCTCTAGTAACCTCTCCCACAGAAATTAAGGCACCAGAATGTAAAGTTAAATATATAAGGGTAAATGCATTATTGTTTGTATAGTAAAAGTGTGAAATAGTGACATGACTGATTTTAGACACTGGGCAATGCACTGTGATCCCTGAGAGAGGGGAAACATCTGAGGTGGGCCATGTGATCACCTTTTCTTTCAACCTAGAGGCACTTCCTAGACCACAGAGCTGGGAAGAGGGACGGAAACAGAGCCCTGAGGTCACAGTGAGTTGAGGGGACAGAGATCAGAGTTTGGGGAGGCTAAGGCAGCCAGAATTTGCAGGGCAGAGCACCAAGAAATAATTTCTTATTTCTTTTTATATAGAGAAAGAGCCCCAGAAATGGAGTCCATCGCTGAATAAGTTGAACAATTTCCAGAGCTCACACAGGGCTGGGAGACGTTGGTGCTCAGACCACAGTGGAGAGAACTAGATGTTCCTAGTAGAGAAATTCAATAGGGAACCTAGGAGAGCCACACTTAGTAATAGGGACAGATGGGCCCTGGAGTAATTCTGGACCCCTTCCCCCAAATTATCTGGACTTCCACTTCCAGCCAAGATGTGGTAACAGGAACAGCTTTACCCTCTTGTTTGGAACAACTATAAAAACTGGACGAAATATATGAAACTATAGTTTACAAGACATTAGGCAATCATACCTGGTAGTTGTAAGTTGAATAACTTACAGCCTAAGCTGCGGTGCCTGAGAAATGGGAAATTAATGAGGTAAGTCCTACAACTGTCCAGCTTACTGCCTGGGGAGAGTTTTCAGGCCATGGCACAGGTAAACATGTCTTAAGGAGATGGAGCCATTCAAAGGAGATGAAAGCAAAGAGAGTTTTCAGGGCAGAGTACTAGAGAGGAGATAGCTGCAACGAGAGAGAACTCAGAGATGTAAAGAGGAAGTGAAGTGCAGCTCTAGGCCAAAATCCTTTGTGTGACTTTTCAGCCTGGACTATAGGAAATTACAACGGCTTTACCTGATAGGCCTTACAGGGGAAAGCTGCCCTCTCCATCTTAGATCGGTGCCAGTGCATTGCAATCTTTGAAGGGAGCTGCAGTCAAGGACCCAGGACCCTTATTTGCATTTCTAAGTTGAGGTCTTTCTCAGGCGCCTCTGCTGAGACCTCATCATGGGGAGGAGGAGAAGACCTTGAGGCCACTTTTCTCCACTATGACTTTCTATTCAATTCTTTTCCACTCTTGGCCCTCACCCTTTCTCTCAGACCCTGGGTCCATAAAACTGCAGGAACCTTTTGTTTGGGGTTCTCTCGGCAGTGAGACATCCCTTACATCTGTACAGAAGGATCTAACTGGCAGTGTTGCTCCATGAGGGAAAATGGAAAAGGGGAGCCAGTGTTTTCTTCAGGTTAGCCTCTCACTTATATCCTTGCAGTAAGTAATTAAAGGCTTGCCTATTATTTTCATTTTGACTTGCGACCTCAATTGGTTACTTTTTTTTTGATCTTTTTAAAAAATTATTTTATTATTTTTTTTAAATACCAGAAAACACTAAGGAAATGCAAACATTCCTATTTCAATCATTCCATTCTACATATATAATCAGTAATTCACAATATCATCACATAGTTGCATATTCATCATCATGATCATTTCTTGGAACGTTTGCATCTATTCAGAAAAAGAAAACTAAAACAGAAAAAAAATTTATACATACCATACCCCCTACCCCTCCCTTTCATTGATCACTAGCATTTAAAACTAAATTTATTTTAACATTTGCTCCCCTTATTATTTATTTTTATTCTATATGTTCTACTGGTCTGTTGACAAGGTAGATAAAAGGAGCATCAGACACAAGGTTTTCACAATCACACAGTCACATTATGAAAGGTATATCATTATACAATCATCTTCAAGAAACATGGCTACTGGAACACAGCTCTACATTTTCAGGCAGTTCCCTCCAGCCTCTCCATTACATCTTGAATAACAAGGTGATATCTACTTAATGCGTAAGAATAACCTCCAGGATAACCTTTCGACTTTGTCTGGTATCTCTCAGCCACTGACACTTTATTTTGTCTCATTTCACTCTTCCCCCTTTTGGTTGAGAAGGTTTTCTCAATCCCTGGATGCTGAGTCTCAGCTCATTCTAGGGTTTTTCTCAATCCCTTGATGCTGAGTCTCAGCTCATTCTAGGATTTCTGTCCCATGTTCCCAGGAAGGTCCATACCCCTGGGAGTCATGTCCCACGTAGACAGGGAAGGGTGGTGAGTTCGCTTGTGTTGGCTGGAGAGAGAGGCCACATCTGAGCAACAAAAGAGGTTCTCTTGGGGGTAACTCCTAGACCTAATTTTAAGTAGGCTTGACCTATCCTTTGTGGGGTTAAGTTTCATATGAACAAACCCCAAGACTGGGGGCTCAGCCTATAGCTTTGGTTGTTGACACTGCTTGTGAGAATATCAAGAATTCACCTTGGGGAAGTTGAATTTTCCCCCGTTCTCACCATTCCCTGAAGGGGACTTTGCAAATACTTTTTTATCCACTGTTCAAATCACTCTGGGATTTATCGGGGCATCACTCTGGACAAACCAACAAAATCTCATGCCCTACTCAAGGTTCCATGTACTTATGGTGTTCAATTAAGCTGTTTACATAAGTTATATTAGGAAATGGACTAGTCAAAATATAAATTTTGTACCAAATAAACATTTTGTGCTTTAGTCTCACACCTAAGTTGAAATTTTAAAATATTAATTACCATCTGTTTTCAGCACCCTGCAGTAATGACATTCCTTTGTTCTTCCTCATGCAAAAACATTTTTAAAATTTGTACGTTTAGTAACTATTATTATACACTTTAGGAAATCCTAGATTATACCATCTCAATCTTTATTGTCTATCTTTCTTTCTGATTTCATTTGTGCCCCCAGCTCTCCTCCCTCTATCATTCTCACATTCAGCTTCATTCAGTGTTTTAACATAGTTGTATTACAATTAGGCAGTATTGTGCTGTCCATTTCTGAGTTTTTACATTCAGTCCTGTTGCACAATCTGTATCCCTTCAGCTCCAATTACCCGATATCTTATCCTATTTCTATCTCCTGATCGTCTCTGTTACCAACGAAATATTCCAAGTTTATTCATTAATGTCAGTTCATATCAGTGAGACCATACAGTATTTGTCCTTTTGTTTCTGCCTAATCTCACTCAGCATAATGTCCTTAAGGTCCATCCATATTATTACATACTTCATAACTTTATTCTGTCTTACAGCTGCCTGCATAATATTCCATCGTATGTATATACCACAGTTTGTTTAGCCACCCGTCTGTTGATGGACATTTTGGCTGTTTCCATCTCTTCTCAATTGTAAATAATGCTGCTATAAACATTGGTGTGCAAATGTCCGTTTGTGTCCTTACCCTCATGTCCTCTGAGTAGATACCTAGCAATGGTACTGCTGGGTCATATGGCAATTCTATATTTAGCTTTTTGAGGAAAAACTGCCTTCCACAGCAGTTGTACCATTTGACATTCCCACCAACAGTGGATAAGTATGCCTATTTCTCCACATCCTCTCCAGCACTTGTTATTTTCTATTTTAATGATAATGGCCATTCTGGTGGGTGTGAGATGATATCTCATTGTGGTTTTGATTTGCATTTCTCTAATAGCCAGGGAAGTTGAGCATCTCTTCATGTGCCTTTTGGCCATTTGTATTTCCTCTTCTGAGAAGTGTCTTTTCAAGTCTTTCGCCCATTTTGTAATTGGGTTGACTGTCTTTTTGTTGTTGAGTTGAAAAATCTCTTTATAAATTCTGGATACTAGACCTTTATCTGATATGTTGTTTCCAAATATTGTCTCCCATTGTGTAGGCTGTTTTTTTACTTTCTTGATGAAGTTCTTTGATGTGCAAAAGTGTTTAATTTTGAGGAGTTCCCATTTCTTTCTTTCTTTCTTCAATGCTCTTGCTTTGGGTATAAGGTCTAGAAAACTGTCTCCAAGTATAAGATTTATAAGATATCCCCTACATTTTCTTCTGACAGTTTTATGGTCTTATATCTAATGTTTAGGTCTTTGATCCATTTTGAGTTAACTTTTGTATAGGGTGTGAGATATGGGTCCTCTTTCATTATTTTGCATGTGGATATCCAGTTCTCTAGGCATCATTTATTGAAGAGACTGTTCTGTCCCAGGTGAGTTGGCTTGACTGCCTTACTAAAGATCAACTGTCCATAGATGAGAGGGTCTATATCTGAACACTCTATTCAATTCCATTGGTCAATATATCTATCTTTATGCCAGTACCATGCTGCTTTGATCACTGTAGCTTCATAATATGCCTTAAAGTCAGGCAGCGTAAGACCTCCAACTTCATTTTTTTTCTCAGGATACTTTTAGCTATTCGGGGCACCCTGCCCTTCCAGATAAATTTGGTTATTGGTTTTTCTATTTCTGAAAACTACGTTTTTGGGATTTTAATTAGTATTGCATTGAATCTGTAAATCAATTTAGGTAGAACTGACATCTTAACTACATTTAGTCTTCCAGTCCATGAACACGGTATGCTGTTCCATCTATTTAGGTCTTCTTTGATGTCTTTTAACAATTTCTTGTAGTTTTCTTTGTATAGGTCTTTTGTCTCTTTAGTTAAATTTATTCCTAAATATTTTATTCTTTTGGTTGCAATTGTAAATGGAATTCTTTTCTTGATTTCACCCTCAGATTGTTCATTACTAGTGTATAGAAACACTACAGATTTTTGAGTGTTGATCTTGTAACCTGCCACTTTGCTGTACTCATTTATTAGTTCCTGTAGTTTTGCTGTGGATTTTTCAGGGTTTTTGACATAAGTATCATATCATCTGCAAACAGTGAGAGTTTTACTTCTTCCTCTCCAATTTTGATGCTTTGTATTTCTTTTTCTTGTCTAATTGCTCTGGCTACAACTTCCAACACAATGTTGAATAACAGTGGTGATAGTGGACACCCTTGTCTTGTTCCTGATCTTAAGGGGAAAGTTTTCAGTTTTTCCCCATTTAGGATGATGTTAGCTGTGGGTTTTTCATATATTCCCTTTATCATTTTGAGGAAGTTTCCTTCTATTCCTATTCTTTGAAGTGTTTTCAACAGGAGAGGATGTTGAATTTTGTCAAATGCCTTTTCTGCATCAATCGAGATGATCATGTGGTTTTTCTGCTTTGATTTGTTGATATGGTGTATTACATTAATTGATTTTCTTATGTTGAACCATCCTTGCATACCTAGGATGAATCCTACTTGGTCATGATGTATAATTCTTTTAATGTGTTGCTGGATTCGATTTGCTAGAATT
>PVIY010040561.1:0-22281 GCA_004026745.1 Myrmecophaga tridactyla
AGCTGGAAGAATAAATGAAAAACCTATATAAAACTTTAAGATCTGTTCTATAATGACTTATTAATGTACTTGGAAATTTATTGCTTTTTTGTATATATGTTATTTTTCACAATAAGAAAAAGTTAAAAAAAAGAATCAAGGCTACTGGAACACAGTTCAACAGTTTCAAGTACTTTCTTCTAGCCACTCCAATAAATCATAAACAAAAAATGGACATCTATATAGTGCATATTAGTAACCTACAGGATAATCTCTCTACTCTGTTTGAAATTTCTCAGCCACTGAAACTTTATTTTGACTCATTTCTCTCATTCCCTTTTTAGTCGAGAAGGCTTTCTCAATTCCATGAGGCCGAGTCTCAGCTCATCTCCAAGATCCATGTCCCATGTTGCCAAGGAGATTTACAGCCCTGGGAGTCATGTGTCATATAGGGGGGAGGGCAGTGAGTTCATGTGCTGAGTTGGCTTAAACAGAGAGGCCACACTTGAGCAACAAAAGAGGTTCTCTTTTGTTGGAGCACTCAGGCATAATGATGAATAGGTTTAGCTTCTCTTTTGCAGGAATAAGTTTCATTGGGGTGAACCTCAAGCACAAGGGCTCAGCCTATTAAATTGGTTGTCCCACTGTTTGTGAGAATATCAGGAATTTCCCAGATGGGGAAGTTTAATATTTCTTTCTTTTCCCCCATCCCCCGCCCCCCCAATAGGACTTTGCAAATACTTTTTATTCTCCGCTCAAATTACTCTGGGATTATTGGGGCATCACAGTAACATTTACAAACCAACAAGATCTAACTTCCTATTCAAAATTCCATGTAATTATGGTGTTCAAATAAACTGATCATACAAGTTAAATTAGATAATGTGCTACCAAAAGTATAAATCTTTCACCAAATAAACATCTCTCCCTTTGGCCTCACACAGAAGTTGAATTTTTAACATATAGACCATATCCTTTACCCTGTCTTCTGATTTACTTTAGGCTTAGCCACACCAGCTTCATTCTTATCTCCAATCAAAGCCTGATCACTTTTTCAACATTTTAAACAGTTGTTATATGGAGTACTGCTCACTTTCATACCTACAGAGCTTTAAACCTCAGTATCAGGTGTTACAGAAATATCTGAAGTTCCAGGAAATGATCAGGTTGTACACACAATATAGACAAAGCAGTTACAATTCAGAAAAAGATGTGACTGCTGTAAGAGTATACAACCTAGGAACCATTACAGTAGGCCCCAACCTAATAACCAATGCTCTCAACTTAAATCTTCTGAGTTTGCATAGTATAGTTAATCCATATGCATGAGTTATGATAATATTTGTCTTTTTGTTTCTGACATTTCATTCAAGTTCAAGGTTCATTCAGCTAGATGCATTCCTCACAATTTCATTGCTTCTTTTTTTATGTGGAACTATTTATTTTAATTTTTTTGTCAGAACCGTTTATTTTAAAGCATTATTTAGGTATAATTTTCATGCAACAAGTGCACATAATTAATGTGCACAATGTTTCAGCACACACACACAAGTAACTGTGAAATCATCACCATCATCATGATAATGAACATATTCATCACCCCCAAAGTTATCTCGTGTCTCTTTATAAGCCTCCTGTCCCTGCTTTCCCCACCACTCATTCCTATGAAATCTTTGATGAACTGTTACAGACTAGTTTGCCTTTCTGGAAGTTTATGCAAATGGACTCATAAGGAATTGACTCTCTGATTTCTTGAGACAACATAATTATTTGAGACTCATTCATGTTGCATACTTGAATAGTCCTCTTCTTATTCCTGTATAATATTCTGATGTACTGCGGGACTACATTGTATTTATCCATTCACCTATTGGTGAGTGTTTGGGTTGTTTCCAGTTTTTTTCTTTTAGATTTTTTTTAATTGTGAAAAATAACATATATACAAAAAAGCAATAAATTTCCAAGTGCTTTTTTTTTACATGGGCAGATATTGGGAACTGAACCTAGGTCTCTGGTGTGGCAGGCAAGAACTCTGCCCCTGAGCCACCATTGCCCACCCTCCCAAGTACATTTTTTTTAAGTTTTATTAATAAAACCAATCAACATACAATATGAACATTTTTTGTTCTCAACACATAGTTGTATATTCATCATCATTATCATTTCTTAGAACACTGCATCAGTTCAGGAAAAGAAATAAAAAGAAAATAGAAAAAAATTCATAAATGCCATACTCCTTATCCCTCCCTTTCATTGATCACTAGCATTTCAACCTACTAAATTTATTTTAACATTTGTTCCCCTTATTATTTATTTATTTTTAATCCATATGTTTTACTCATCTGTCCATAAGGTAGATAAAAGAAGCATCAGACACAAGGTTTTCACAATCACAAAGTCACATTGTGAAAGCTATATCATTATGCAATCATCTTCAAGAAACATGGCTATTAGAACAGAGCTCTACATTTTTAGGCAGTTCCTTCCAGCCTCTCTGTTACACCTCAACTAGAAAGGTGAAATCTATTTAATGCATAAAAATAACCTCCAGGATAACCTCTCGATTCTGCTTGGAATCTCTCAGCCATTAACACTTAATTTTGTCTCATTTCTCTCTTCCCCCTTTTGGTTGAGAAGATTTTCTCAATCACTTGGTCCTGAGTTACAGCTCATTCTTGAATTTCTGTCCCATGTTGCCAGGAAGGTCCACACCCCTCAGAATCATGTCCCATGTAGAGAGGGGGAGGGCAGTGAGTTTGCTTGTCATGTTGGCTGAGAGAGAGAGGCCACATCTGAGCAACAGAAGAGGTTCTTTTGGTGGTGACTCTTAGGCCTAATCTTAAGTAGGTTTAGCCTATCCTTTGTGGAGTCAAGTTTCATATGAACAAACCCCAAGATTGGGGGCTCAGCCTATTGCTTTGGTTGTCCCCACTGCTTGTGAGAATATCAAGAATTCTCCACTTGGGGAGGTTGAATTTTCCCCCTTTCTCAACATTCCCCCAAAGGGACTTTGCAAATACTTTTTTATTCACTGTTCAAATCCTTCTGGGATTTATCAAGGCATCACTCTGGACAAACCTACAAAATCTCATGCCCTACTTAAGGTTCCATGTACTTATGGTGTTTAGTTAAGCTGTCCTCATAAGTTATATTAGGAAATGCACTAGTCAAAACATAAATTTTGTACCAAATAAATATTTTTTGCCTTAGTCTCATACATAAATTAAAGTTTTAAAATATTAATTATCATCTATTTTCAACATCCTGCATTACTGATTTTCCTTTGTTCTTCCTCATGCAAAACATTTTTAAATTTGTACATTAAGTCACTATCATTATATACTCTAGGCATTCCCGGATTATACCATCTCGATGTTTATTGTGTATCTTTCCTTCTGATTTCATTTGTGCCCCCAGGCCTCCTCCCTCTATCATTCTCACACTTCATTACTTCTTGTAGCCACTCAGTAGTCCATTGTATGTATACACCACAGTTACTCCTTCCATTCATCAGTCAATGTGCCCTTAGCCCACCTCTATCAATTGCAAATCGTAACACTGATGCCATAAACACCAGTATACAAATGTCTATTCATGTCCCCACTCTCAGTTCCTCCAAGTATACGCCTCACGATGGGGTTGCATGATCATATGGCAGCCCTTCCCATATATTCCTGTGGAACCACCAGGTGGCCCTCCAGAGGGGCTGCAGCAATCTGCATCCATACTATCACTGAGTAGGTACATCTCCTTTGCATTTTCTCTAGCATTTGCATCATTCTGTTCACTTTTGAACAGTTTTATTCTCACATCATACTATCCAACATAAGTAAACATAAATGGTTCTTGGTGTAATCACATAGCCAACCACTGCAATCACAATCTATATAAGGACATCTCCTTTTCTTCTGCAAAGAATCTCATACCCCTCCCACATATCCCCTGCTAATCGACATTTGGTTTTGTCATATTGCCTTTGTTATATTTGATGGTAGCATATTATAATATTACTGACAACTATAGACCCTAGCTTGCATTGATGGTATTTTTCATGTTTACCTTCTCATTTCAACACCTTGCAATGTTGACATTCATTTTGTTCTCCCTCATGGTAAAGCCTTCTTATATTCGAACATCTAATCACCATTACTGTCTACCCCAGGCATCCCTAAGTTATCCCATTATAGCCATTTTCCTCTATTTTTTCCTTTTGGTGTCATGCATGCCCCCAGCCCTTCTTCCTCAACCATACTCACATTCAGCTTCATTCAGTGTGCTTATATTATTGTGCTACCATCAGACAGTATTGTGCTATCCATTTCTGAAACTTTTCAATCTGTCTTATTGCATATTCTGTACTCCCTGAACACCAAATGCCAAGTCACTACCCTTTTTCTATCTCCTGATAACCTGTGTTCTTAACTTCAACTCTCAAAGTTCACTCATTACTGTCAGTGCATACAGTATTTGTCCTTTTGTTTCTGGCTAATTTCACTCTGTATAATGTCCTCAAGGGTCATCCACCTTATTACATACTTCAAGATTTTATTCAGGCTTAAAGTTGCATAATATTCCATCATATACGTGCACCACAGCTTGTCTGGCCACTCATCTGTTGATGGATATTTGACTGTTTTCCTCTCTTGGCAACCATGAATAATGTTACCATAAACATCGATGTGAATGGTTGTGATTTGCATTTCCCTAATAGTCACTGAAATTGAGCATCTTTTCATGTGCCTTTTAGACATTTGTATTTCCACTTCTGAAAAGTGTCTTTTCTTGTCTTTTGCCCATTTTTAAATTGGATTGTCTTTTTGTTGTTGGGTTGTCAAATTTCTTTATATATTCTGGATATTAAACACTTACTTGATATGTGGTTCTCAAATACTGTCTCCCATTGCATAGGCTGTCTTTTAAACTTATCTGACAAAGATCTTTGATGAACAAAAATGTTAAATTTTGAGAAAATCCCATTAACCTATTTATTTTTTCATTGCTCACACTTTCAGTGCAAGGTCTAGGAAACCATCTCCTATCACAAAATTTACAAGATATTTCCTTACATTTTGTCCTTGAGAATGATCATGGAGCACTTGAGAAAAATATGTATCCTGCTGTTGTGTGGTGTAATGTTCTGTAAGTGTCTGTTAAGTCTGTGTCTTCTTGATGAATTCTCCCTTTTATTTAATACATAATAAATACATTATTTAAAATAATACATAATAAATGTATTATTTGTCCCCTGTAATTGCTCTATATCTGAAATCTAATTTGTCAGACATTAGTATAGCTACCTCTGCTCTTTTCTGGTTGTGATGCATGTGAAATATATTTTTCCAACCTTTCATTTTCAATTTGTATTTTCTTGGGCCTTAAGTGAGTCTTTTGTAGACAGCATAAAGATAGGTCCTGTTTTTTATCCATTCTGCCAGTCTATGTCTTTTGATTGGGAAGTTTAATCCATTAACTTTTTTTGGTTCATAGTCTGGAAATTGAAGCTGGGTCTCCAACATGGAAGGTGAGCATTTTACCACTGAACCACCCATACACCCCATTAATATTTAATGTCATCACTTTAAAGGCAGTATTCTATTTTGTGTTTTGGATTTTATATGTCGTATCCTATTTTTTCTCTTTTTACCTTTACTGACAGTCTTCATTTCCACACTCTTATCCAGACCCCTTTCCTGTCTTTTCCTATCTGACTGTAGTACTCCCATTAGTATTTCTTGATGACCCAGTCTCTTAGTAACAATCTCTTTTTGTGACTCTTTGTCTGAATATATTTTAAACTTCCCCTCATTTTTTTTTTGCAGTGGCAGGCACCAGGAATCACATCCAGGTCTCTGTCATGGCAGATGAGAACTCTGCCTGCTGAGCCACCATGGTCTTCCCTCCCCCTCATTTTTGAAGCATGGTTTTGTTGGATATAAAATTCTTGGCTGGCAGTTTTTTCTTTCAGAATTTCAGTATATCATACCTTCTTCCCTCCATGGTTTCTGCTGAGAAATCTGCACATAGTCTTTTTTGAGCTTCCCTGTTATGTGATGGATTGCTTTTATCTTGCTGCTTTCACAATGTTCTCTTTGTTTTTGACACTTCACAATCTGATTAGTAAGTGTCTTGGAGTAGTTCTATTTAGATATATTCTGTTTGGGGTGTACTGTGCTTCCTGGATCTGGAATTTTATGTCTTTCAAACAAGATGGGCAATTTTTGGTAATTATTTCTTCCATTAGTCTTTCTGCCTCTTTTTTCTTCTTTTCTCCTTCTGGGACAACCATAACATGTATATTCATGTGATTCATGTTGTCATTCAATTCCTGGAGACCTTGCTCATATTTTTCCATTCTTTTCCCTATGTGATCATTTGTGTGTAGGATTTCAGTTGTCTTGTCATCTACTTCACTAATCATTTCTTCTGTCTCTTCAAGTCCATTGTGTACATCTACATTTGTTTTGTTTTGTCTCTTCTAGTGTACCTTTCATTCCCATAAGTTCTGCAATTTGTTTTTTCAAACTTTTGAGTTTTTCTTTGTGTTCACCCAATGTATTCTTTGTATCCTCCCTCAACTTGTTAATCTGATGTTTTATGAGATTTTACATGTCTGTTCAAACATCCTGAATTAGTTGTTTCAACTCCTATATCTCATTTGGATTGTTGACTGGTTCATGTCTTCAATTTCCCTAGTATGTCTCGTTATTTTTACTCAAACCTATGCGTCTGATTTCCTTAATTAGTTTATTCTGGAGGTTGTTTTCACTCTTTTACCTAGTGTTTTCTTGTGGTTGGCTTTGTTCTCTATATGTTCTTTGGTATTCAGCTAAACTAATTCTAGACCTTTGGCATAAATTTTGTTTAACCAATCAGAATTGTTCTGCTCTTGTTTTTCTGGTTCTTGCCCTGCCTGTATGTACCTTTTCCAAAGAGGCTCTCCTCACATATGATTGACCCTAGTCAGATATTCCCAGACAGGCTCACATCTCAGGAGAAGGATGTAACCAGTATCAAGTTTCCCTGAGAGTGAGACCCAGCATATTGTCAGACTTTCCTATAAACCCTCTAGACTATGTGCTTTTCCTTCCCTGCCCACCATGTTTATCTTGTCAGTCTGCAGCTTCTGACCAGTGTAAAGTCTGAAGTATCTTTAATTCTCAGCAGCCTCTCCCTGCAAGTGGTGTGGTCGAGTCAGAGGCTGAGATAGTAAGTGGGCTTGGGTTGCTTCTTTTTTCCAGCCCTTGTGGCCTTAATTCCCTGAAGGATGGAGGTGACTCGAGCTGGCCCCACTCTGTTTCCTTGGGGAAGATACACCCCTTAGGGAATTATTCCAATTCACCCCATTCTAATAACTAATTATTTGTCTCTGAGACAAACCTGAACCCACCCTTGCTTCAGGCAGTGCTGAGGCCAGAGAATGCTTGCAGTTCTAGCTAATGAACTGTTAAGAAGTGGAAAAAAGGAGGAAAAAAACTTTTTCAGAGATGGACCTCAGCAACCTGGGTTTGCCAATCAATAGCTGTAGTTGGTACATGGCTCTATGTTTCCCTTTTTTAGGGGATAGCCCTATTGTGCTGACCAACTAAAAAAGCCTCTGTTTATTTGTCTGTCAGATCCACATTCTCTCTGTAAGGCTGAAAGTTCTCCAGCACTTATTCCAGGTTTATCATTGCTCAGGGCCTGTTTTCAGCAATTTGAATTTGTTAATAAATTCTGCAGTTGGAGTTTGGTTGAGCTAACTTCCTTGCTCCTATAGGATCTGTTTCTGTACACCTTGGGAAGCCAGCCTGAAGTGCTTATGGGGGAGGGGCACTGGCCTCTATGACTTGGGAGATGCACAGTTATGCATGGGATCTACCCATTTCACCCATTCCAGACTGGTGTACAATCTGTGTCTGGTCACTGATGACCTCCCCCAATAGTTGTTCCATATAGTTACTGGCTAGTTACTAGCTGCCTTGGAGGACAAACTAAATTCCACACCTCACTACGCCAACATCTTGCCTCTTCCAAGACAGATTTCCTTCTGTTGTTTATTTTCATTTTTGTTCCATTATGGTTAGTGAAGATACTTGTGTGATTTTGATCTTTAAAAAATGTTTAGACCTGTTTTATGATCCCATATGGTCTATCCTAGAGAATACACCATGTACACTTAAGAAGAATTCTGATATTCTCTTTGAGTTACCAAAGGTCTGAAATTTAACACCCTACATCTATAACAATTTCATTTACTGTGTTACAAACTTAAAGCCAATAGTAAATATAAACTATGTGACTGTGCCCCTCCATCCCCCAACTTCATCTACTTCTCACTACAAGTTACATGTTTTTACATTATGAGTCTGAGACCACTTATTTATTATTTCATTTTATGCATTTGCCTTTTAGATCCTGTAGGAAGTGAAATTGGATTTGCCAAAAAAAAAAACGAATAATACTGGCATTTATATTTATCCATGTCATTTTCCTATTTGAGATCTTTATTTCTTCATAAGGCTTCTATCTACTGTCTATTGTACTTTGCCTTCAACCTATAGAACTCTCTTTACCATCTTGTATGGGGCTGATCTGGTAAAGAACTCCCTCACCTTATTTTTATTTGGAAATGTAAGACAGCTTGGTCAGCCATAGAATATTATTTGACATTTTGAAATATAGAAGTTATAGTTTTACAGAAAAATCATGTAGAAAGTATTGAGTTCTCATATACCTTCTTCCACACAAATTTAGACTTCACTATTGTTAACATTTTACCTTAGTGTGTTTTTAAATTACAATTGATGAAATGATATTATAATAATTATATCCTTAACTATAGTTCATAGTTTACATTAGGAGTCACTGTGTTGTACAGTTCTATGGTAATTTTTTAATTTTAGTTTTTTTTCTTGTAGCATTCTCTGTTTATCTTTGTATTTATCAGTTTGATTATGATATGTCATAATATCGGTCTATTTCATTTTATCTTCTTTGGAGTTTCCTGAGCATCTTAGATATGTATAGTTATGTCATTCATTAAAATTGAGAAGTTTTCAGCTGTTAATTCTTTGGCTATTCACTTCAGCCCCTTTCTCTCTTTCTTTTCCTTCTGGGGCTTCCATAATGCATATATTGGTTTGTTAGATGATATCCCATAGGTTCCTCAGATTTTCTTCATTCTTTCTTCCTTCTTCTCCTCAGACTGGATGATTTCAATTGTATTATCTTCAAGTTCAATCCAGCTGGAATTATTATTATTATTTTTTTACATGGGCAGGCACCGGGAATCGAACCCAGGTCCTCTGGCATGGCAGGTGAGCTTTCTTGCCTGCTGAGCCACCGTGGCCCTCAGCTGGAATTCTTGAGGACTCACCAGGCATCTGCCATTGGATTAGGCCATCATCTTCATCATATTCGATGTTCACTATTTTCTGTTGGTTGTGCTAATTACACAGCCTCCTCCAGGTCAGAGGGAAGTGGGCACAAACCCAAAGATATATGCCAGCATAATGCAGGTGCCAAGACCAACACTAACTGCAGCAATAACTGGGGATTCAATGTCCAACAGTCAGTGCACATGTGATTGTAAAATTCCTCCTGTGTTTGGAGTTTTTCTTCCCTTCACATTTGCTGAGAATTTTACTGCTACCACAAAGAGAAATGCCAGTGACCATGCCAGAAAAAGTGGGGCAGCCATAAGGGAAGCCCCCTTCCCAAGCACCAGTCAATGAGCTCAGCATCCAAAGAATTTTCTTATTTTGGCTTCCAGGCTTCTTGCCTCAGAAGGTGCAGCCAGCAAGGCTGAGGTAATACAAGTCTGAGATCTGTTTTAGACAAAGCCAACAAAATCCACGGCCACAATCTGAACAGGTCATGTGATTACAGGTTCCCTCATTCATCTTGGTGATGTCAGTGCTGCTTCATGGGCATGGCTTTCTGTCACCTGGTTTGGATACTTGCCCCTCTCTGAGGCCTGAAGGGTGTTTGGTCCTTACCTGTGAACTCTGCACCCACTGCTTACTGGCCATTTCACATATCTGTTTTTATACCAGATGTGCTTGTAGTGGTCACAGAGCTCAGCCTGGCTGCCTTCCCCCCTTTCAGGTCCGACTTGGGCAGCTAGCAGAGTCACAGGCAATGACAGCCTACTCACACTCCTGGGCATCCCAGTGGCATCAGAGTCAGAGGCCAGGTGGCACAGCAGGAACAACTTGTGCTTGTGCAAGGGGGCCAGGTGAGTGAACAGCAGGTGGGTGACTGTGAGTGAAGCTTTTTGCTGTACTCTGCACAGCTGATGGGCACTAGCTCACACTGGTCTCCAGGCAAAAGTAGAGACAGAGACACTCCTGGCACCAATGGTGCAGGCAGCTGAGGGGGTGTAGGGCATGCCTATGTGGCAGCCACCTCAGGGACTATGAATGCTCCACAAGGTGAGGTGTCCACATCAGCTATGGCACTTGGTGTCATGCACGTCTGCCTGTGGAGCTGTAAAGAGCAGAAACACTGAGTTCTTGGAGCCCATGGCAGCAGCTGCCGAGGAGTGACAGCATCTCAGCACTTCCCCAATCCAGCCACCTCAGCAACCCTCCAGGGCATAAAAAGTGGTAACAGATTTTTAATACAAGAAATGAGCCAATGTCTGATCAAGATTGAGGGAATTTTCTACTCCCAGGTCTCCCAATATTCCAGGGCTGACAACCTTATTTTTCTTTTAAGATGTAAAGTAATTCAACTCTATTTTAAGTTAAAGATCAATAATGACATTGTAAATGGAAAATGCCTGCATCACCAGAAATTATTCCCAATTCACCTTTCTTTATGTTTCATCACTGCTGTGTACATACCTATGTATGTACTATGACACATCATCTTGGGTTGTACATTCTTCAATTAACATTCAAAGATATTTTCTGATTCAATGTAGTCATCATAATTATATTTGGAGTTGTATAGAAAATAGAAAGCCACAACCCAATAGAAATTTTCAGCCATAGCTTTTACCTCATCAGTATTTGCAAGTACTAAACTGTTGAAAAGATCTTTGATATCCTTACCTACTACTCATAACAGAATTCTGCATTAAAGAGTCCCACTTCACTTTACAATCCTAAATTTTTATTTATTTATTTTTCATTAATAAGGTGTTAGACAAAACTCTGAATTCATAGTTGAATTGTGAGGTAAAACAGTCAGAAAAGGGCCCATTGGGATAATGAATTTGGCAGCTTCTGCTATAGTTTTTGCACAATTTGGGTAAACACAGGTGTGCTGGTTTGAAATGATGTATGTACCATAGAAAAGCCATGTTTTAATCCTAATCCCATTTTGTAAAGGCAGCCGTTTCTTCTAATCCCTATTCACTATTGTATGTTCGAAATTGCAATTAGATCATCTCCCTGGAGATGTGATTTAATCAAAAGTGTTGTTAAACTGAATTAGGTGAAGCATGTCTCCACCCATTTGGGTCGGTCTTAGTTAGTTTATTGGAATCCTATAAAAGAGAACAACAAGAAAGAAAGCCAGGAGATTCAGAGAGAGCAGAGAGTGCTGCAGCACCATGAAACAGAGTGTCCACCAGCCAGCACTTTGGAGATGAAGAAGGAAAATGCCTCCCGGGGAGCTTCATGAGATAGGAAGCCAGGAGAGAAAGCGAACAGATGATGCCATGCTCGCCATGTGCCCTTCCAGCTGAGAGAGAAACTGTGACTGTATTCATCATTTGCCTTCTCACTTGAGAAAGAAACCCTGAACTTCATCGGCCTTCTTGAACCAAGGTATCTTTCCCTGGATGCCTTTGATTGGACATTTCTATAAATTTGTTTTAATTGGGACATTTTCTTGGCCTTAGAACTGTAAACTAGCAACTTATTAAATCCCCCTTTTTAAAAGCCATTCCGTTTCTGGTATATTGCATTCTGGCAGCTATAAAACTAGAACAACATGCTATTACATAAAGTTGCAGGCTAAAATAGGCAATAGATTTTTTCACAAAATATTTTTATTGAGAAATCTTCACACACATACAGTCCATACATAGTGTTCTATGTCCTATGTGGGGCATGACTCCCAGGGTGTAAACCTCCCTGGCAATGTGGGACAGAAAGCCTAGAATGAGCTGGGGCTTAGCATCAAGGGATTGAGTAAAGCCTCTTGACTGAAATGAGGAAGAGAGAAATGAGACAAAATGAAGTGTCAGTGGCTGAGAGATCTCTGACAGAGTTGAGAGATTATCCTGGAGGTTATTCTTATGCATTATATAGATATCCCTTTTTAGTTTATGGTGTACTAGAGAGGCTAGAGGGAAGTGCCTGAAACTATAGAGCTGTATTCAAGTAGCCATGCTTCTTGAAGATGACTGAATAATGATATAGTTTCAAAACGTGACTGTGTGATTGTGAAAACCTTGAGTCTGATGCTCCTTTTATCTATGATATGGACAGATGAGTAAAAAATATGGATTAAAAATAAATAAATAATCGGGGGAACAAATGTTAAAATAAATTGAGTAGATTGAAATACTAGTGATAAATGAAAGGGAGTAGTAAGGGATATAGAAAAAATAGAGGGAATAAAGGTTAAAATATATTGGGTGGATGGAAACACTAGTGGTCAATGAGAGAGAGGGGTAAGGGGTATGGTACATATGAGTTTTTTCTGTTTTTTATTTTTCTGGAGTGATGCAGATATTCTAAGAAATGATCATAGTGATGAATATGCAACTATGTGATGATATTTTGAACCATTGATAGTAAACCAAGTATGGAATGTTCATATGTTAAGAATGTTCATGTTTATATTGTTTTGTTTTATCAATAATATATATATATATATATATAAAGAAAGGCTGATGATGTTCACAGTTTCTCTCTCAACTGAAAGGCACATGGCAAACATGATGACATCTGCTACCTTTCTCTCCAGGCTTCTTGTTTCTTGAAGCTTGTTTCTTCAGGGGCATTTTCCTTCTTCATCTCCAAGGTTCTCTGACTGTATGGACTCTTGTAGTTCTCGTGGCTCTAAAAAGGGACTATCTCCAAAATGCTTCCTCTTTTAAAGGATTCTGGTAAACTAATCAAGACCCAACTGGAATAGGTGGAGTCACAACTCCATGGAAGCCATCTAATCAAAAGTTACCACCCACAATTGGATGAGTCACATCTCCATGAGAACAATCAAAAACCTCTCAGCCAACAATATTGAATGAGGATTAAAGGATATGACCTTTCTGGAATCTATCACAGATTCAAACTGACATATCCCTCTTTGTCTTTGCCCCATGAGCTGTCCCTCTGCCCCCTTTCCTCCTCACATGTCAGGGGCTGGGTTCTATCACTTGGCTCCCCAAGGGCTGCCATAGCAAACACAAGCAAGGAGGCTCAGATAGCAGAAATATGTGCCCTCCTGTGACAGAGACCAACACCCAACAGCCAAGGTGGCAGCAACATGCTCCCTGAAGGCCAAAGAGAAGGGCCCGTGTGCCCTCTGTTGACTTCTTGTCATTTCTTGGCTTGTGAATACATCACTGGCCATGCCCTGCCTCCATCCTCACACAACCTTCTCCAATCTAATCCAAGGTTAATATCCACATCTCTGTGGAGATAATCTAAACAAGTTTCTACTCAGTAATGATGAATGAGGATTAAGGGACATGGCTTTTCTAGGGTACACCTTAGATTCAAACCAGCACAGTATGCCCCCCAACCCTCACCTTATCAGACCCACAGTGGCACTCCATGACCACAGCACATAGAACAGCACAGTGTGTCTGCCAAGCCCATGGAGTGGAAATTTATTGAACCCAAAATGCTCTGTTCAGATTCCTTATCTAAAAAATATTCATAAGGCATACAGGCAACTCAATTCAGGAAGGAAGTCCTGGAGTATAGCTGACATTCCTGCCAGCCCTCTTCCAGGCCAGGAATGGGAGAAGAGCACCCCTGTCCCATCCACACACAACTTTTCCACCTACACTAGTAAACCCTGAAATATCCCTCTTCTGGAGAGGATTAACCTTAACCAAGCTTTCATTGAGAAGGGCAGAAAAAAACAAAGTCCTTCAGAGTCGTGATCCACCAAAGCATCTGCTTCAACAGCAGACTCCCTGGCCCTGCCCCACCTGCACCAGCAATCCTCAATGGCCTCAGAGCAACCCAGCCATGCCTTGAGGCTGTGCACAGGGGGAGTCTCTGGGAGGGATCTCCAGTCAGCTCAGGCCCCAGCTTGGCCCTGTGACCTCAGCCTTAACTCACATCAGCTGCAGTGATTGCTGTTTCCATGAGAAACTATATCCACACAAGGAAATACCATTTGATGGGTGAGTAGCAGTATTTTCCCTGAGGGGTGAGGCCAGCCTTCCCTTCATGCATTAATCATGACACGAAATGGGCATGAGGCCGTTCATGAGACCATTGTTTTCAATCTAGAAAAGGAACTTCGGCTTTAAATGGCTCACAGGAGTTGACTTATTTATCTACTTATCTACTTATGAACACAATCTATCAAAATTCCAAAAGCCTTTAATTTTTTAGAATTAGAAAAGCAGATCTCCAAATTCATGTGAAATTTCAAGAGGCTCTACTTAGCCAGGACAATTTTTTAAAACACATACAAACTCGAAAGACTCACAATTCTGTACTTCAAAAGTTACTATAAAGCCACAATAATCAAAACATTGTCATACTGACCTAAAAACAAGTAAATAGAGCAAAGAAATAGAATAGATAGCCTATAAATAAACCCATACATCTATGAATAATTGATATTTGAAAAGTGTTCCAAGTCCATTCAGTGGGAGATGTGCAGTCTCTTTAAGAAATTGTTATCGGACAACTGCATTTCCACATGCAAATGAATGCACATGGATACTTCATTATGCCATCAAAAGTTAAGTCAAAATGAATCATTGACTAAACATAGGACTTCCATCCATAAAACTTTTAGAAGAATAAATGTAGGACTAAATCTCAATGACCTGATTTAGTCTTCTAGCTACTGGAATGCAATATACCAGAAATGGAATGGCTTCCACCACCCTACACCCCCAGCTTCTTTTTTTGGCCCAGGCAGGCTCCAGGAATCAAACCCAGTCTCCAGCATGGCAGGTGAGAATTCTGCCATGGAGCCACCATTGCACTGCCCTGGAATGGCTTTTTCAAAAAGGAAATTTAATAATTTGCTTATTTACAGTTCCAAGCCAAGAAAATGTCCCAATGAAAGCAAGTCTATAAAAATGTCCAATCTAAGGCATTGGGGAAAGAAGGTCAATAAAATTCAGGGTTTCTTTCCCAACTGGAAAGGCACATGGTTAACATGGCAGCATCTTCTTTTCTCTCCAGGCTTCTTGTTTTATGAAGTTCTCCTGAGAGCATATTCCTTCTTCATCTCCAAAGGTCTCTGGTTGCATGAGCACTGGCCCTCATCATTCTTGTCACTGTGGTAGCTCTGCTCTCTTGGAATCTCATAACTCTGAAGCTTTCTCCAAAATGCTTCCTTTTTAAAAGAATTCCAAAAAACTAATCAAGACCCATGTGGAACGGGCAGAGCCACATCTCCATGGAAATAATCTAATAAAGATTCTAACATA
Source organism: Myrmecophaga tridactyla (assembly GCA_004026745.1). NCBI lineage: Eukaryota > Metazoa > Chordata > Mammalia > Pilosa > Myrmecophagidae > Myrmecophaga > Myrmecophaga tridactyla. The sequence continues at coordinate 15,545 of PVIY010040561.1, forward strand.
CAGTGCTGAACAGGGTTCAAAAGAAACGGCTGCCTCCACAAGATAGATTAGGATTAAAATATGGCTTTTCTAGAATACACAATCCTTTCAAACCACCACACCTTCTATTCAGCAATGAACGTGAATCAAAACCACAAGCAACAAAAGAAAATTTAGATAAATGCACTTGATCAAAACTAAAACATTTGTACTTCAAAAGGCACTTGAAAAGATGTTTAATATCATTAGTCATTAGGGAATGCATATCAAAATCACAACAACATATCATCTCACAAGTATAAGAATTGGTGTTTATTTGGTGTATATGGTAATTATTGTGGAATAAAATAGGAAAATAACAAGTGTTGGTGAGAATGTGGAGAAAGTGGGACCCTCATATATTGCTGGTGAGAAAGCTTGGTACATTCTCCTGGAGTAAGCAAATGCATGGGAGGAATTTGATTATCTCATGTCTCAGGCAATATGAATGGAAAGAAGGCCAGAGACAATGTCCTCCCAATAGTGTCTTCTATGCAGTATATTTACCAGAAGTGTACTGTCCATAGAATCTAAAAGGCAGAAAATCTACAATTGGAGGGTGACATGGACATCAAGGTTAGCATAATACTTGTTCTAAAGCTATGTTCACTGTGGCCAACAAGGTGGGTAACTTGTGTTGCAGTCTCCATTATGCTGTCCACAAACACTGGAAGACATGAGGACTTGGGGAACCTGGGAGCCATCATCTATATAATGGTCAGCAGGTTTCTGTCTTTTGAAGTACAGAATGTCAGGAGCTGTGGGAGCAAGTACTAAGCAGAGACCATGTTCCCTTTTACATGACCATGGAGTATGAAAACCTGCTTAAGGAATATCTCATTCTCAGTCCCCACAAAATAGGAACTTTGGAGCAATTCATGAAAGATCCATGGATGAGGGTAGGTCCTGAACATGATAAGCTAAAGCCTTATTAAGACCTACTCTCCTAAGGACAAGGAAAAACAGGCCACATCAGTGACCAGAACAGTATAAAACAACTGCTGGGGCAAAATCAGTGATTGGACACACAACATATACCAGTCTGGACAAACTGAACCAGCTGCAATCCCACCCAGAATCATGAGTCCCCCAAGCCGCAGAGACTAACACCCCTCCCCCATAGGCTAATTCCCAGAAGGGAAAGAAAAGAGACTTTATTAACAGGAAGGGGCTGAGCTCAACCAAGCTCCAATTGTGGAATTAAATAACAAATTCTGACTACTAAAAATAGACCCCCAGCTCAGCTGAACCCTCATACAGAGGAGGCAGGCTGAAAGAAAAACCTTCTGTTTTTTTGGATCAGACAGCACAAAATATTTGAAAGGGTCTGAGCCCTGAAGGAAAGGAGGGGGCACATAGGACCTGGAGATATATAGAGTAATGTACAACTTAAACTCTTGATTGGCAAACCTGAGGAATGGGGCATCCTGCTCTGAAAAGGATTTTTTCATTTATTTTTGGCTGTGTTTCTACAGCTTGACTGTTCTTTGCATACAACTGCAAGGCCTCTCAGGCTCCAACTGCCCCAGGCCAGGGCGGAATTAAGCTTATCTGAGAGATAAAGAGGCTGGTCAGGTGAAAGGAACTAATTCCCGGGAGACTGTGCCTTCCCAGGAGAGGGATGGGGTCCAACTCAGGTAGAATCCTTCCCTCAAGGAATTCAGACACTAGGATCTGGAAAACTGAAGCTATTAAAGCCAGCATACAAACTCTCTTCTGTTTCAACCATGCCCCCAGCAGGCAGAATCTGCTGAAGTTAAAGGCACAACATCACTTTATGCTGGTGGGACCCACAGGCAGACAAGCACCATACACTTGCATGATAGGAGAAACACAGAGTCTAGAGGCTTCATAGGAAAGTCTTTCAACCTGCTGAGTCTCAACCTCAGGGAAACTGATACAGGTAACTCTTTCCTCCTAAGAGAAGACCAGTCTGTTCTTGGAAAATCGACTGAGGTCTATAACACCTAAGTAGACCCTCCTAAGGAAAAAAAAGGCGCCATACAGGCAGGGCAAGAAACAAGAAAACAAGAACTGAAAATTTCTGATCTGTTAAACACAACTTATGCTAGAGACCTAGAATAAGCTGAACTGAATGTCAAAGAACAGATAGACAACAAAGTTATCCAGCAAGAAAATCTTGGGAAAAGAGTGAAAACAATCTCCAGAATAAACTAATTAAGGAAATTAAATGTCTAAATATCACACAAAAAAATGAATCATACTAAGAAAATTGAAGATATGGCCCAGTCAAAGGAACAAACCAACCATTCAAATGGTATACAGGAGCTGAAACAATTAATTCAGGATGTTCAAACAGACGTGGAAAAACTCATCAAAAATCAAATCAATAAATTGAGAGAAGATATAAAAAAGGCAAGGGACAAACAAAAAGAAGAAATCAGAAGTCTGAAAAACAAATTGCAGAACTTATGGGAATGAAAGGCACAGTAGAAGATATGAAAAAAACAATGGAAACCTACAATGTTGGATTTCTAGAGGCAAAAGATAGGATTAGTGAACTGGAGGATGGGACATCTGAAATCTGACAAGCAAGAGAAAAATAGGGAAAAGAATGGAAAAATATGAGCAGGGACTCAGGGAATTGAATGACAACATGAAGCACATGAATATACATGTTGTGGGTGTCCCAGAAGGAGAAAAGTTGGGAAAAGGAGGAGAAAAACTAATGGAGGAAATTATCACTCAAAATTACCCAACTCTTATGAAAGACATAAAATTACAGATCCAAGAAGTGCAGCATACCCCAAACAGAATAGATCCAAATAGATGTACTCCAAGATACTTATTAATCAGAATGTCAGTGTCAAAGGAAAGAGAGAATTTTGAAAGCAAGAAAAAAGCAATCCGGGCAGGCCATGGTGGCTCAGCAGGTAAGAACGCTTGCCTGCTGTGCTCGAGTACCCAGGTTCGATTCCTGGTGCCTGCCCATGTAAAAGAAAAAGAAACGAAAAAAAAGAAAAGAAAAAAGCAATCCATCACATGCAAGGGAAGCCAAATAAGACTATGTGTAGATTTCTCAGGAGGAACCATGTAGATGAGAAGAGAGTGGTATGATATATTTAAGATTCTAAAAGAGAAAAACTACCAGCCAAGAATTCTATATCCAGCAAAATTCTCCTTCAAAAATGAGGGAGAAATTAAAACATTTTCAGACAAAAAAATCACTGAGAGAACTTGTGACCAAGAGACCAGATCTGCAGAAATACTAAAAGGAGCACTAGAGCAGATAGGAAAAGACAGGAGAGAGAGGTGTGGAGAAGAGTGTAGAAATGAAGACTATCAGTAAAGTAAAAAGAAGAAAAATTAGATATAACACATCAAATCCAAAAAAGCAAAATGGTAGAAGAAAGTACTGTCATTACAGTAATAACACTAAATATTAATGGATTCTTGCAAATCGAATTCAGCAGCACATTAAAGGAGTTATATACCATGACCAAGTAGGATTCATCCCAGCTATGCAAGGATGGTTCAACATAAGAAAATCAATTAATGTAATACACCATATCAACAAATCAAAGCAGAAAAGCCAGATGATCATCTCGATTGATGCAGAAAGGCATTTGACAAAATTCAACATCTTTTCTTATTGAAAACACTTCAAAGGATAGGAATAGAAGGGACCTTCCTCGACATGATAAGGGGAATAAATGAAAAAACCCACAGCTAGCATCATCCTCAATGGGAAAAATTGAAAAATTTCCCCCTAAGATCAGGAGCAAGACAAGATGTCCATTATCACCATTGTTATTCAACAATTTGTTGGAAGTTCTAGCTAGAGCAATTAGACAAGAAAAAGAAATACAAGGCATCAAAATTGGAAAAGAAGAAGTAAAACTCTCACTGTTTGCAGATGATAAGGTACTATATGTCAAAAAAACCCAAAATCCACAGCAAAACTGCTAGAGTTAATAAATGAGTACAGTAAAGTGGCAGAATACATGATCAACACTCAAAAATGTGTAGTGTTTCTATACACTAGTTATGAGCAATCTGAGGGGGAAATCAAGAAAAAATTCCATTTACAATTGCAACCAAAAGAATAAAATATTTAGAAACAAATTTAACTAAGGATACAAAAGACCTATACAAAAAAACTACAAGAAATTGCTAAAAGAAATAACAGAAGACCTACCTAAATGGAAGGCCATACTGTGTTCATGGATTGGAAGACTAAATATAATTAAGATGTCAATTCTACCTAAATTGATTTATAGATTCAGTGCAATATCAATTAAATCCCAAAACTTACCTTTCAGAAAGAGAAAGCCCAATAACCAAATTCATCTGGAAGGGAAGGGTGCCCCGAATAGCTAAAAGTATCTGGAGAAAGAAAAATAAAGTCAGAGGTCTCACTCTACCTGTCTTTAAGGTGTATTATGGAGCTATGGTGGTCAAAACAATATGGTACTGGCATAAAGATAGATATATTGACCAATGGAATCGAACAGAATGTTCAGATATAGACCCTCTCATCTATGGACAATTGATCTTTGATAAGGCAGTCAAGCCAACTCTCCTGGGACAGAACAGTCTCTTCAATAAATGGTGCTGCAGAACTGGACTCCACATCCGAAAGAATGAAAGAGAGCCATATCTCACACCATATACAAAAATTAACTCGAAATGTATCAAACATTATCCTAGTTAATAAATTTAAACATTAGAGCTAAGACAATAAAACTTTTAGAAGAAAACATAGGGAAATAACTTATAAAACTTAAAATGGGAGGCAGTTTCCTAGATCTTACACCTAAAGCATGAGCATTGAGGAAAGAAATAGATAAATTAAAACTCCTCAAAATTAAACACTTTTGCACATCAAAGAAATTTGTCAAGAAAGTAAAAAGGCAGCCTACACAATGGGAGACAATATTTGGAAATGCTATATCAGATAAGGGTCTAGTATCCAGAATATATAAAGAGATTGTCCAACTCAACAACAAAAAGACAAACAGCCCAATTACAAAATGGGCAAAAACATGAACAGACACTTCTCAGAAGAGAAAATACAAATGGCTAAAAGGCACATGAAAATATGCTCAACTTCCCTGGCTGTTAGGGAAATACAAATCAAAACCACAATGAGATATCATCTCACACCCACCAGAATAGCCATTATCAATAAAACAGAAAATGACAAGTGCTGGAGAGGATGTGGAGAAAGAGGCATGCCTAAACATTCCAGGTGGGAATGTAAAATGGTACAACCACTGTGGAAGGCGGTTTGGCAGTTCCTCAGGAAGCTAAGTAGTGAATTGCCATATGATCTGGCAATAGCTTTGCTAGGTATCTATTCAAAGGACATGAGGGCAAGGACACAAATGGACATTTGCACACCAATGTTTATAGCAGTATTATTTACAATTGCCAAGAGATAGAAACAGCCCAAATGTCCATCAACAGACAAGTGGCTAAACAAGCTGTGGTATATACACACGATGGAATATTATGCAGCTGTAAGACAAATAAAGCCATGAAGCATGTAACAATATGGACGGATCTTGAGGACATTATGCTGAGTGAGATTAACCAGAAACAAAAGGACAAATACTGTATGCTCTCAGTGCTATGAACTAACATTAATGAATGAACTTGGAGAGTTTCAGTTAAGAACAGAGGCCATCAGGAGATAGAAATAGGGTAGATGTTGGGTAATTGGAGCTGAAGTGATACAGATTGTGCAACAGGACTGATTGTAAAAATTCAGTAATGGATAGCACAATACTACCTAATTATAGCACAATAATGTTAGTACATTGAATGAAGCTGAATGTGAGAATGATAGAGGGAGGAGGGCTGGGGACACAAATGAAACCAGAAGGAACGATAGATGATAAAGACTGAGATGGTGTAATCTAGGAATGCCTAGAGAGTACAATGATATTGACTAACTGTACAAGTTAAAAAACATTTTTGCATGAGGAAGAACAAAGGAATGTCAATATTTCAGGGTGGTGAAAATAGATGGTAATTCACATTTTAAAACTTTAACTTATATGTGAGAAAAAAGCAAAAAAATTTATTTGGTACAAAATTTATATTTTGACTAGTGAGTTTCCTAATATAACTTATATGGACAGTTTAATTGAGCACCACAAGTACATGGAACCTTGACTAGGGCATGAGATTTTGAAGGTTTGTCCAGAGTGATGCCCCAATAAATCCTAGAGTGATTTGAACAGTGAATAAAAATGTATTTGCAAAGTCCCTTGGGGGAATAGTGAGAAAATGGGAAAGTTCAACTTCCCCATTTGGAGAAAGCCTGATATTCTCACAAGCAGTGAGAACAACCAAATCAAAAGGCCAAACCCTCAATCTTGGTGTTTGTTCATATGAAACTTATCCCCACTAAGAATAGACTAAGCCTACTTAAAATTAGCCCTAAGTCACCCCCCAGAGAAACTCTTCTGTTGCTCAGATGTGGCCTATTAGTCAGCCAACGTGGCAAGCAAACTCATGGCCCTTCCCCTCTCTTCATGGGACATGGGTCCCATGGGTGTAAACCTCCTTGGCAAGGGACAGAAATCCTAGAATGGGCTGTGACTTAGCATCAAGGGATTGAGAAAACCTTCTAGACCAAAAGGAGGAAAAGAGAAATGAGACAAAATAAAATGTCAGTGGCTGAGAGATCTCAGAGTCGAGAGGTTATCCTGGAGGTTACTCTTATGCATTATATAGATATAGATATAGTT
>PVIY010040562.1:0-22274 GCA_004026745.1 Myrmecophaga tridactyla
GCTTAGTTTTTTCCTTTGAGATGGTCATAGCAATTCATTTTCTTGTCTTATTGCATTTGGTAAAACTTCCAAGATATATTAAATAATTAAGATAATTGCAGGCATCCTTATAATTTCTGATATTAATTGAGAAGGTTTTAGTGTTTTGCCAAAAAGAACAATATTTGCTGTTATGTTATAGTAAATGGTCTTCATTATAAAAAAAAAAGGAGGCTTTATTAAGTTGCAAGTTTACTTGTTCTAAGGCTGTGAAAATGTCCAAATTAAAGCAAGGCTATAGAAATGTCCAATCTAAAGCATCTGGGGAAACATACATTGGTTCAAGAAGGCCGATGACATTCAGAGTTTCTCTCTCAATGGCAAACATGGTGGCGTCTGCTAGCTTTCTCACCAGGCTTCTTGTTTCATGACACTTCCCCGGGGACATTTTCCTTCTTCATCTCCAAAGGTTTCTGGCTGTGTGGGCTCTTGTGGCACTAAAGATTTTCTCAAAATGATACCCTCTTAAAGGGTTCCAGTAAGCAACCCCACCTTGAATGGGTGGAGGCACATCTCCATGGAAACCATCTAATCAGAAGTTACCACAATTGGGTGGGTCCCATCCCCATGGATAATCTAAAAGTTCCCACCCAGCGATATTGAATGAGGATTAAAGGGCATGGCTTTTCTGGGGTACACACAGATTCAAACCGGCACAATCAAGGTGATGCTTCCTTCCTGAAGACGGGCGTTCTGGGGCTGGCTGCCAGCCATCCTGTGCCCTTGGCTTCCTGTCACATGGCAATGCACATGGCACCGCTCTTGGCCTTCCCTTCTCTTCTGGGTTCTCTTGGTTCTGCTTTTGGCTTTCTCTGTCGCTCTCTCTCTGTGGCCTTCTCTGTGAGGACTCCAGTAATAGGATTAAGACCCATCCTGATTCCCTTGGGCCACACCCTCATCAGAAGGTCCCATTGCTGATGGCCCCACAGCCACAGGAGTGGAAGAAGTTTAAGGACATGCTTTTCTGGGATACCGAGCTCCAAACCACATGACAGCCACGGGGACACAGACTGGGAATGAACACGTCTTTATGCAGGACAGGATTCAAGGCCCAACACATAGCTTCTAGAAGTGCGCCCCTGCCTCCCCCACCTCAGGGTCAGGGCAGCCCTCACACTCAGCACTCCGAGAACACACCAAGCTTGCCCCCCACAGCCAGGCCGGACAGGCCCCAGAACGCTGGGCAGTGCTGGGTCCTGCTGACCTGGGGACCCCAGCCCAGCCCCTACTCACGCCACAGCGATGCCCCATGTCCCCAGGCAAGAGGCTCTGCCGTTGGGGTCACCTTGGCTCCAGGCTCTCGAGGAGAGGGCAGATCCTTTCCTTCCTGTTGAAAGCATAATCTCTACTATCACAGGTCCCCCGAGACGGTGGCACCACAGATGCGTAATGAAAGCTCTTGCCTGGGCGCATTTCAGCTGTCGCCAGGCCTGGCTCAGCGCCCTCTCTTCCTTAAGCTTTTCAGAGACTTAAAGAGCACTTCAGCGCCAAGGGACAGATTCAGGGATGTTCCTGGAAAAAAAAAAAAAGATATTTCTGTATCGTGTGCTGTTGTCTCAATATCTGGGTTTTAATTTCTTAATTCAGGCCGTAATAAGATGTTCCCACGTGCCGGGCCCTGGCATGAACCTTGGCTGGAGCGGCTGAGCCCCAATGGGCATCCCTAAAGAACGTCTAGGGCTGTTATTTCTTTCAGTCTCCAGTGTCCAGGGCACGGCTGGCTGCCTGCTTGGGGGGCCCAACCCCAGACCTGTGGGGCGGGAGGACGTTCCCAAAGAACATGGCACAGGCCCAAAGTATGTGGTACAGGCCCTAAGACCAGTGATGGGCGGGGATGGGGACCCGGAGGAGGAGGGATGCAGCACCCTCCGGCTCCGGGGATGGGCTGGGGAGGTAAACTGAGGCTGATCACCAAAAGCCAAGGGTGTTGTCTTAGTTTCCCGGGTGCTATAAAACATACCACACAGAGGCTTGGCTTAACAACAGGAATTTATCAGCTCATGGTGTTAGAGGCTAGAGGCTTCCTCCTGGGTAGCTGGTGACCTGGCCGGCGGCCCCGGGGTTCCTTGGCTTTCCTGCCACACGGCGACATCCTCACCTTGCTCTTCGGGATTCTGGCGGCTTCCAGCTTCTCTTCCTCCACGTGAGTGTCTCTTCCTAGAGCCTCGGGATTAGGCCCAAGGCCCACCCTCACTGGGCTGGCCACACCGTCACTAAAGTGACATCCCCCGAAGGGCTTCTTAAGGACAAGCTCAGGCCGCTGGAATGGGGTTAGGATGAGCAGCACGTGTCGTTTCTTCCCCAGGGTGCGTCATTCAGCCTCCGACGGATGCCATGTCTTGAGTTTGAACTTTATCCCCAAGCCAAGAGGGGAGCATGAGGAGGACAAGTCACAGACATGACTCCAACAGACTCGCTTCTAGAAAGATCACATTGACAACTTCTGTACAGCAGACCGGAGGGCCCCGAGCTGGACAGACCCTTACGGCAGTTCAGGCAGGAGGTGGAGGGACCACGCAGATAAAGGCAGGGATTCGGGCCAGGATGCGTTTGAGAGGTGGAACTGAGGCCACCGAGCAAAAGAATGAGGGGAGCAGGAAGGGAAGAAGGGGGGTCTGGGATGATGCCGTCCCTTGGATGGAGGGCGCTCCGAGGCAGCGAGGGCCACGCAGGCAGCTGTGGGCGTGGGAGGTCGGGCTCAGGGCGGTGCTGAGTGGTAGGTGCCTGGGGAACGCGGGGACTTCAAGAGGCGAGAGGGGTTCGTAGGAGCAAGAGTGTGGCTCAGGCCTGCTGGTGCCCTCCCAGGGCCGGGGAGACAGACACGGTCTATTGGTCACACAGATGAGGGGCAGTGACCCTGGAAAAGCAGGGCTCAGGCGAGGCAAGGTCAATCAGCCAGAAGGTCAGGAGGGAACGGTGGGGGACATGAACGAGACCCCGGAGGAAAGGGACAGCAGGACAGGAGCGGGTGCTCCAGAAAGAGCCAGAACGGGAGACGACAGCTGCTTCCATGTCCTTGGCTGCTCCAGCAAACACCGCACTGAGGGTCAGCCCAGACTGAGACCGGGGAGCCCACATCAGGCGTGGTCCAGGCGAGGTTTTCCTCCCCAAGACGGTGGCATTCTGGGGCTGCCGGGGCTGGGGCTGGGCCCGGGTCCTGAGATTTTCTGTCACAGGGAAAACCACATGGCGGCCTCTCCCGGCCTCTCCCTTCTCTTCTGGGTTCCACTTACTTTCAGCTTCTTGCTTCCGGTCCCTCTCCCTCCCCCTCTCTCCCTCCCTCCCTCCCTCTCTCCCTCCCTCTCTGTGTGTGGTGTGTTTCATTCTGCTTATAAAGGACTCCAGTAACAGGGTTAACACTGTCTCAGGCCACACTTTAACTGAAGAAATCCCATCAAAAAGTCCTACTCGCATGGCGCTCACCCCACAGGGCTGGGTTAGGGCTAAGACGTGTTCTTCTGGGTGCAGGCCGCCCCTCACAGCCGCAGGCAGGGAAAGGAAAGTGCAAGGCTGGAGATGGATGGCGCAGTGGGTTTACAAGTGTGCCACAAACAAGGGGGGGTCCAAAATGTGAGTCTCCCTTCTTATCCAATTCTGAACCCAAAGAAGCTCCATAAGTAGTGTAGGCACGGTTTACCAACATAACTAGTGTAGGCACGGTTTACCGACATAACTAGTGCAGGCACGGTTTACCGACATAACTAGTGTAGGCACGGTTTACCGACATAACTAGTGTAGGCACGGTTTACCAACTCGACCAGCACCATCCCTGCCATCCCTAAAGGACGTCTAGGGCTGTTATTGCTTTCAGTCTCCAGTGTCCTGGAGCAGCTAGAAGGAAAAATGGGAAATTGTGGAACTGTGACCCACACCAAACCCTGAAATCTGCTCTATATCAACCCATTACAATGTACCATGAAATTTTTTGCTTTTTTGTATATTTCACAATTTAAAAACACCCTATATATTAGCCAAATGGTGTAACACGTGTTCAAGAATGGCAATGGTTGAGGAGACTATCAAAGTGCTAAACTACATCTTACTGTCCCTTTAATAGAAATATCATGAAAAATTGCAGTGTACATATATTCTAAGCAACAATGATAGTTTGTGAATAAGTGAAATAAAGTTGTATTTTATCAAAAAAAGAGAGAGAGATTGGAAAAAAGTTAATGTATAGATACAACTATGAAAGTATAGGAAGAAAACATAGATGATTCTTTGACAAGTTGGAAATGAGGAAAGCTTTTTGAACTATGATTCAAAATTCGGCAACCATAAAAGATGGATAAATTACATAAAATAAAAGAAAAAACTTCTTCAGGGCAAAAAGCAGTCAAAAGATCAACTAGGAAGCAATATTTGCAACTCAGATCATTGTCAAAGGGTGAAACTCCCTAATATGTAAAGAGTTCTTAGAAACTAATAAGAAAAAGACCAACAGTTTGATAGGAAAAAATTATGATGCCCATGAGCACACAGTGAAATACCAACAGTCCCCAGAATATGCAAAGATACCCAACCACGCATTATAATTAGAGAAATGCACCCCGTAGTGATGGCAGAAAAGCAAACTTGGCAGCACCTGTTCCTGATGAAGTCATATGGACATAGGAGCCACCTGATCGGAAGGCAATTTGGCAATGGCTGTCAAAATTGCAAGGGCATGTAACCTTTGTCCTGGCAATGTCATTTCTGAAAATTTATCCCTTAGGTAAACCTATGTATGTAAGAGCGAAAGATTAGAAACCTAAGTGAAGCTACAAAGGAACTGTTATTTTTTAAAATGCACATGGCACAGCCAAGCTGGAGCGATCTGTAAACACTTGGTACCTTCCATTTGCCCATCCAGATTCACTGTCCCCCCTTATGCACCCCGGGGCCCCCGGACACTGCCCTGTGTGGCCCATGACAAAGGAGCCCTTGCCCTCTGAGTTTGGGTGAGGTCAGCCTGTGGGAGCACTGGCAGGAGATGGGAGGGCGGGAAGAGAGGTAGGGTGAGCCCCCACGGGCTCGCTCACCTCCGGCTAGATGCCACAAGACTGCCAGCTCCTGACTTCGCAGCTCGCCCACTCCCTTCTCCCCACTGTGACACCCCTACATCCTCAAGCCCTGCGCACACCTCTGCAAAGAGTCCTTTGAGTAAATGCTCCTCAAACGGCCCCATTTGAGTGCGCCATCTGTTTTCTGCCAGGCACCCGATGGATGCAAAAAAAAAGGACAAGGACGCACTCCAGGTACGAGTCTGAAAAGAGTGCCAGGATATAGGATTAAGTCATAGCCTGTGGCAGTTATGCTTTACGTAAGGAAGGAAGCTCTGCCGCTGCCTCCGCGCGTCTTTTCAGAAAGAGACGCCCCGAGCAGGGACCTGGAGAGGAGCTGACGCAGGTGGTGGGCGAGGGGCAGAGGGTGGGGGGCCGGGGGCACCCACAAGGCTCCTTTCTGCGCCTTTCCCTCCTCCGGACTCGCTGCGGCCCCTCACCCTTGCCTGGGGCAGCCAGCCTCGCTGGCGGGGGGCAGGGGGCGGGGGGCCCAGAGCACTCACCCCCCCAAGTTCCCAAACAGGGGCAAGGCAGGGAACCGTCACTCCACCTGCATTCCATTCCCAGGGGCTTAAACCCTTCCATCAGCTCTAATTCACTGACCCTTCTCATCGCAAGGAAGAAAAGAAATTCCTTCCAGCCTCTGGGCCTCCTTGGGGGTGCCCCACTGTGGCTGCCCCCTTCCAGAGCCTCTGGGCTGCTCAGGCAGGCTCCGGCCCCCCCGGCTCCGTCTCACAACCGCCTCCGCCTCCGGGAAGGCCGCACGGGAACGGCTTCCTCGTCTGGGCCCGGCTGCCACCTTCCTGAGCGCCCATCGCGGCTCCACGGTCTCCGGGCCTGGGTGAGGGGCTCGGCTGCAAATACGCTGGAGGGAGGTGCCGAGAGGGTGCACGGCAGGCACCATGCCCAGACCCACATGGTGGGCGGCCCTTACCAGGGGGCCAGAGGCAGCAGTAAGCGTTGGCCTGGCCTCTCACCGCCCCCCGACTGGGACCGGACTCCAGGGGTGCAAACCTCCCTGGCAATGTGGGACAGGGCTCCCGGGATGACCTGTGACCCGGCATCATGGGACTGAGAAAGCCCCTTGGCCAAAAAGGGGAAGAGAGAAATGAGACAAACTAAATTGTCAGTGGCTGAGAGATTTCAAACAGAGTCAAGAGGTTATCCTGGAAGTTATTCCTACGCATTATATAGATATCCCTTTTTAGTTTATGGTGTCTTGGAGAGGCTGGAGGGAAGTGCCTGAACTGGTGAGCTGTGTTCCAGTAGCCTTGATTCTTGAAGATGATTGTATAACTATAGAGCCTTTTCACTGTGACCGTGTGACTGTGGGAACCTTATGGCTGGCACTCCCTTTGTCCAGGGTATGGACAGATGAGTAAAAAAATAAGGACAGGGCAGGCAACGGTGGCTCAGCGGCAGAGTTCTCACCTGCCATGCTGGAGACCTGGGTTCAGTTCCCGGTGCCTGCCCATGCAAAAAAAAGGACAAAAAAATAAATAATAGGGGTGACAAGGTATAAAAAATTGGGCAGATTGAAATAGGAGGGAGGGGTAAGAGGTGTGGGATGTATGGGTGTTTTCTCTTTCCTTTTTAGTTCTCTTTCTGGAGTGATGCAAGTTTTCCAGAAATGATCATGGTGATGAGCACGCAGCTATGGGATGACAGTGTGAGCCGCTGTCTGCCCACTGTGGATGGACTGCGTGTGTGTGAAGCTAGCCCGATAATAATATATTAAAAAGAAAAAAAGATGAAGGGTACGTAATTCCATCGATCACAGCATCTAACTCTTTTTCCCTCAGAGGAGGGCAGGCCCGTCTGCCCTGGCTGCACCCAGCCCCCACTGGCCCTTTCCCACTGGGCTCCCAGCTTCTGCCCAATGCCCCCAACCACTCTCTCCCCCAGACTCAGCTGGGCCCAGCAGCATCTCTGCAATTCCATCACCTGTGGGACCAATCCCCTGCACTCAATTCCTCCTCTATTAAACACTCTTTTCCTAATCGTGCCCTGACAGATGCAAATAGCCAACAGATCTTAGCCTGAATCTTTAAAAAGAAAAGAGAAAATGCTTCTCCTGGTATTTGGAAATGCCACGTCTGGTTTGCACTGTGCATCTGGCCTCTCCTCATCCCGCCGAGAGTTCTGTTCTGCCAGCACCACAGTCTCGGAAGCCCTAGAGACTCCAGAGTTCCGGAGATACCTGCAAGATTCCCATCGCCACTCATTTTCAAGACTATTTCCCTCTCCTCGCCCACGCTGCCTTCTGTACGAGTTCTGGAGTCCGTTTGACAAGTTTCCTGGAAATTTTTGCTTGCTGGGATTTTGATTATATTTCATTGAATTTGCATTAATTTAGGAAGAGCGTATCCTTCACCAAACTGAATATTTCCACCCGTAGATGCGAGGTGTCTCACCATTTATTCAGACTTTAATGTTTTCCAGTAACATTTGATGACTTTTCAGCATCTGCTCCCTCCTGCTTGTTAGATTCATTCCCAAGCATGTCTTAGATTGTGCGGCTGTGTGAATAGTATCTTGTTTCTATCGTGTTTTTAATTCTTAATGCCATTGCTAAGGATGCTATTGGTTTTTTATGTTGACCTTATATTTTAGCCATTTTGCCAAACTCTATAATTAACTCTTGTAGTTTGACAAGCGATTGCATCTCTGGAATTTTCTAGGTAGAGAATTCTATCTATCTTTCTTCCTCTTCCTTTCCAAGTACAGCTTTTTTATTGAAAGATTCCAGTTTTCAGCTAGAAGCAGTGACACGGAGTTTGAACTTACCTTGTCCCTGACTTTTAAGAGGAATGAATCTAAAATCTTACCATCAAATATGATATTTACTTTAGATTGCTGGCAGACACCTTTCTCGATAACAAAATTTATTTTTATTCCTAAGAGTCTAGGTTTTTTCCCCTCTTCAATCAGGAGAAAAGAAGTTTCTGCTTCCAATAAAGGTAGGTATGGAATTTGTACCGAACTCCCAGTGAGGAATAGCAGAGAAACTGGGCCCATAATTTGTAGGTCTCTTGGCATGCATCAGAAAGCAGGCATAGTGGAGCATCATCAGGCCAGTTTTTGAGAACAACAGATGCAGTGTCTGGGACTATGGGGTATGGGCAGAACTCTAAAACGGTTCCAACATCCTCTTCCCCTGGTTTACACAGCTTACTCCATCAAACATGAATCCAGGTGCTTCCATGAAAGGATTCTGCAAATGCAATTAAAGCCACAAATCACTTGACCTTGAGGTAGAGAGATCGTCCTTGGTGGGCCTGGCTTAATCAGGCGAGCATGGAAAAAAGGACAGGGTTGCTTCCTGGAAAAGGGGATCAAAGCCAGAGAAAGATTCATGGCCAGAAAGATCTCTATGTTTCTGGTTTTGAAGGCGTAGGGGCCATGGAGCTCTGGTTGCAGACAGCAGCCCCCATCAAACAGCCAGCAAGCAGCGGGGGCCTCAGCCCATAACCGCAAGGAGCTGCCCTCTGCCCACCACCCCGCTGAGCTTTATTTAACACTTTTTATTGTGAAATATAATATATATACAGAAAAGCAATGCATTTCAAAGTGCGTTTTGACAGCTGTAGAAAAAATCTACAGAGTCTGGTATGGGTCACAGTTTCCTTCTAGCTGCCCAAGACGCTGGAGACTAAAAGAAATATCAGTATAATGACTCAGCAGTCATGCTCATTTGTTAAATCCTGTCTTCTCTGTATAACTCCTCCTTCTCTTCCTCTGGTATTTCTCCCACTCTTTAGGAGTATTTGGGCTCTGCCCATTCTAACTTTTTCATGTTGGAAGGGGCTGTTGAGAATATGGGGCAGGGGGATGGAACTAGCTGATGTCTGGAGAGGCTGGGCCCTCTGGGTTTCAGGACTTATCTGTGTAGGACTCATCTGGAGAGTCTGGGTTTCTGGAAAGTTACCCTAGTTCATGGAACGTTTGTAGGATCTCAGACACAGCTCTGGGTGTTATTTAGGGTTGGCAAGAATGGTGTTGGTTGGGGGTTGGCAAACCATGGTAAATAGCAATATGTAGGTGAGCTAGTATAATAGTAACCTCCAGAGTAGCCTCTCAACTCTTGAACTCTCTCAGCACATAACTGAGCTTTGAAGCGGACCTGGGCCCCAGATCTTGCCAACATCTTGATTTCGGACCTGTGAGACTCCTAGCAGAAAACACAACCACACAGACTTCTGACCTACAGAGCTGTGAGCTCATGAACGGATGTTGCTTTCAGCTGCTAAAACTGTGGCAATTTATTATGCAGCACAGAAAATGAACCCAGCTGCTTTTCCTTCGGGATGTTTGCTGCTTCCCACGGAGGCAGCTGAGCATCTGAGTGGTGTGTTGACAGCTTTGCTGCGTAGGAGAACATGGAATGGAGACCAGGGCCTGCTGTTTGAAAATTCAGAAACACCATTTTGGTTTACTAAAGCCACTGGAATGCAATATGCCAGAAATGGATTGGCTTTTATAAAGGGGATTTATTAAGTTACAAGTTACAATTCTAAGGCCATGGATATGTCCAGGTTAAGACACCCACAAAAGACACCTTTGGAGGAAAGGCTGCTGGAAACCGGACTCCTCCGTCAGCTGGGAAGGCACATGGTGGCATCTGCTGGTCCTCGTTCCTGGTCCCGTTGCTTTCAGCTTCGGATGCCAGTGGCTTCCTCTCTAAGCGTCTGTGGGCCTCCCTCAGCAACTCCGGGGCAGACCCTGGGTCTCATGTGCTAGTGTCCCTTGGCTGTCTCCAGGTTCTGGCTATTTCTGTGAGTCCTTGCCTAGTACCCGGGGTATGTCTGTCTGCATCTCCAAATGTCTGGGTCGGCTCTGAGCTGTCTTTCCGTGAGCTCTTTTAAGGACTCCAGCAAAATATTTAAGATTCACCTTGAGTGGGTGGAGCCACATCTCCATGGAAACAACCTAATTAGAAGGTCCTACCTACAATAGTTCTGCGTCCAGAAGATTGGATTGGAAGAGTATGGCTTTTCTGAAGCGTAGCAGTTTCAAACCAGCACACACCCATTTAAATCCTTCATCAATCAAAGAAAATAAATCACAAATCACAATGCAAATTAGAAAAATCTTGAATGTCATGCTAGTGAGAACAACACATATCAAAATCTGTGAGACTGGGGGGCCATCCCTGGGCAGGGTCCCGGCAGTCCTGGCTGGGGGCTAGGGAGGCGACTCTGGTGTAAGCGACAATTCCCTAGACAAGGGGTTAATAGAGGACGTGACCATAGAAGACAAAGCCGTGGAAGCAACTGGCAGGAGGACTGCTTTCCTCATTTTTTTCCAGTTCTGCAGAGGTCAAAGCAAGCCCTGAACAAATCACACAGCACCAAGCTGTGCTCTTACACAGTCTAGGACAAGAGAATTCAGAATTTAGAGAGCATCCTTCCATGTGGGATAGTCATGCTTTGGCCAAGACTGCTTCTGATTATCAGCAAGGAACTTACAACTGGAGGCCCAGAGAGATCCCCACGGGGCATTCCACTTGCTCAGAGGTGGCCCCCCTCTCTCTCCAAGCCCAACTCTGCAAGTGAAGTCATCGCCCCCCCTCCTACGTGGGACATGACATCCAGGGGTGAAGGACTCCCAGGGATGAGCCTGGCCCTGGCACCGTAGGCTCGACAACGTCTTCTTGACCAAAAGGGGGAAAAGAAATGTAACAAATAAGGTATCAGTGGCTGAGAGACTTCACATTTCTGGAGACTACTCTTACACAAGTGTCAGCTAGATATTGCTAATTGCTAAATCCCAACCAACACCCTCCCTGCCAACCTAAAGAACGCCCAGGGCTCTGTCTGAGAGTCTACAAAGGTTCCATGCACTAGGGTTACTTTCCCAAAATTACAACCTCCTGATAGCTCCTAGGCCAGGTAAGTCCTGAAACCCAGAGGGCCCAGCCTCTCCGGAACATCAGCTAGTTCCATCTTCTAACCCCATATTATCCACACCTCTTTCCAACATGAAAAAGTTAGAATGGGCAGAGCCCAAATACCCCTAAAGGTTGGGAGAAGGATCAAAGGAGCAGGAGGAGTTATAACAGAGAAGACAGGATTTAACAAATGAGTGTGGCTGCTGAGTCATTATATTGATATTTCTTTTAGTCTCCAGTGTCTTGGAGCAGCTGGAAGGAAAAACCTGAAATTGTGGAACTGTAACCCACACCAAACTCTGACATCTGTTTTATAACTATGTGTTAAAACACACTTTTAAATTTACAGCTTTTGTGTATGTATATTTCACAATAAAATCTTAAAAATAAAATAAATATTTAAAAAGGGCATTCAACAGAAGCTAAACACGGCCGTACCAAGTTGGGTATGATAATACTGATACTTTGTGAGAAGAACTTAAAATTTAAAAAAAATAGAGACTTAAACTGCAGCAGAAGAGGCAGAAAGAAGAGTTGGAAAGAGAACAGTCACAAGAAAAGGAAACTGAAAGAGGAAAGCAGTTAACTGCCAAACCAGCCAAAAGGACAGGAAAGGTTAACTTTCCTCACCCTGTAGTTTTTGGATTTAAGCTGGCCTGAGTGTAGACTGATATTAAGACTTATACCCTTACATTACGTTTTGAAATCCATTTCTCAGCACTGCTGGGTCTCTAAGTCTCCATTTCAGCCACTCAACATGACTTTTCTAAGTAGGAGACATAGTGCTACTTGGTTTTGACATTTACATATATATTTTTCCCAACTTTTGTTTTACTCAATTTTAAATTTCATTACTTTGGCCTTGAATCATTTATTAACAGGAAAATAGCTTGATTGCTGCAATAGTCTATACACAGGTAAAACTTAACATAAAATTTTTAGCTTCTTAATAGGCATAGTTTTAAAAGTTCCAATTTCTCACTTTAGGAGCCCACTTGCCTTCCTGGAAGTAACACTGGCTTTCCGGCCCTACCTTCTCATCGCTCCGGTAAGGAAAAATGCCACCATTTAGCCATCGGTGGCACATCCAGGGGAGGTGTCTGCCTTGGTGAAGGACGTGGAGGAAAAGTGGGCATGCCCAAACAGCAGCAGTTAGAGGCAGGAGGAGGGGGCAGAGACGCTGGACAGATTCCACCACTCTGCATTCCTCTGCTTCCCCGAGTCTGAAACCACACCCACCCTCCTTGTTGTGTAGCTCCTACCCAGCTTCTGGGCTCAGAGAAGCGACTCCTCCGGGTGGCCTGGGCTGACGGGGCTATCACGTGCTCATCTGTGCTTCAGCATTCACAGACCTCAGCACCAACCGTGACCCGCTGAGATAAGGGGATTGTCTCGGATTGCTGAAGCTGCCGGAATGCAATGCACGGGGAATGGCCTGGCTTTTACCATGGGGCGCTGAGTTACAAGTTATAGTGCTAAGGCCCTGGAAATGTCCCACTTAAGGCATCAACAGGATGGTACCTGGGCTCTGGGGGCAGGTTGCGGGCACCCGGGCCTCCTCCCCCACAGGGACGGCACTTGGCCACCGGTGGCTGACCCACCCCCGCCCCCAGGTTTCGTTGTTCTCAGGTTCTGGTTCCAGTGGCCTCCCCTGCGGACACCCTCTTAGCTTTGGCCTCCCCTGGTGTGGTAGTTAGAGTCAGTTGTCAACTTGGCCAGGTGAGCGTACCTAGTTTTGTTGCTGCAGACATGAGCCAATGGTACATGAACCTCATCTGTTGCTGATTACATCTGCAGTCGGCTAGGAAGCGTGCCTGCTGCAATGAATGACGTTTGACTTAATTGGCTGGTGCTTAAATGAGAGACTCAACGTAGCACAGCCCAAGCACCTCAGCATACCTCATCTCGGCACTCACAGCTCAGCCCAGGCCCTTGGAGATGCAGAAAGGAATCACCCCAGGGAAAGTTGCTGGAACCCAGAGGCCTGGAGAGAAGGCCAGCAGAGATCGCCCTGAGCCTTCCCATGTAAGAAAGAACCTCAGTGGAAAGTTAGCTGCCTTTCCTCTGAAGAACCAACAAAATAAATCCCCTTTTATTAAAAGCCAATCCATCTCCGGTGTGTTGCATTCCAGCAGCTAGCAAACTAGAACACCTGGGGACCCCCTCTTAACTTTGGCCTAATCTGGGGACCCCGTCTTAACTTCCCCAGGGCTTTTCTCTAAGAGATCTCTTGGATTCATCTCTCTCTGGGATTTTTCTTTTATTCCCCTCATAAAAGACTTGAGGAAACTTCAAGAACAAGCAAATCAAGTGAAAAACAGATTTGATTTCATAGATTTAGAGTGATGTCTAGAAACTAGCCTTTTTTAAAAAAGCAAACAAACTTTTTTTATTATCATATATAACGTATATAAAAAGCAAAGAAAGAAAAAAGCAATAGTTTTCAGAGCACTCTTCAACAAGTAGTTACAGGACAGCTCCCAGAGTTTGTCATGGGTGACAATACCATCATCTGAGATTTTTCCTTCTAGCTGCTCCAAGACACTGGAGACTAAAAAAAAAAAAAAAAAAAAAGCCAATATGATTCAGCAGTCACACTCATTTGTTAAATCCTACCTTCTCAGTTATAACCTCTCCTTCTCCTTTGATCTTTCTTCCTGTCTTTAGAGGTATTGGGCTCTGCCCATTCTAATGTTTTCATGTTGGAAGGGGCTGTCGATAATATAATACGGGGTAAGGGGTGGAACTAGATGATGTTCTGGAGAGGCTGGCCCATCTGGGTTTCAGGATTTATCTGAACTAGGAACCATCTGGGAATTATAGATTCCAGGACAGCAAACCTATGGCAGGAAACCTTCACAGAGTCTCAGTTTGAGCCCTGGGTGTTGTTAAGAGGCAACAGGAGTGCTGTTGGTTGGGCTTTAGCAAACCATGGCAATTAGCCCTGTCTACCTGAAGCTTGCATAAGAGCAGCCTCCAGAGCAGCCCCTTGACTCTATTTGATCTCTCTCAGCCACTGATACTTATTTATTACACTTTTTTACCCCTTTTAGTCAGGATGGAATTGTTGATCTCACAGTGCCAGGGTCCGGCTCATCCCTAGCAGTCATGTCAGGGGAGACTTTCACCCCTGGATGTCATGTCCCGCATAGGGGAGGGCAATGATTTTCCTTGCAGAGTTCGGCTTAGAAAGAGGAAGTCCACTTCTGAGCCACAAAGTGGCCTCCTAGGAGCAACTCTTGGGTCTCGTTCTGGGTGGTCTTAGCTTCTCCCCTACAGAAATGTTTCCTAAGGGCAAGCCTCAAAATCAAGGGGATGGCCTATTTTCTTGGGAGTCCCCAATGGTTGAGAGGGGACCTGGGTTTTCCCAGAGAGAAAAGTAAAGGATCAAGCCCCACCCTGGATGGGCTGAGTCACATCTCACCTGGAGTAACCTGACCAGAAGCCCCCGCAGGACTGGATGAAAAGAAAGGGCTCTTCTGGCACCTCACAGCTCCAGCCCAGCCCAGCGTCCGGCCTGCAGGTGAAGGCCCTGCTTCCGTCCAGCCTCTGCTTTGCCCTGGGGCCTTATGTGTAGGTACTTTTTCTGTGCTCTTAAAAAATTCCCAAGGTGGGGTGATCTGTACCAACTATCCACTCTATAGATAATGAGCAGGAGTGGTGGAAAATGAGTAAACAGCTTCTTTGCAAAAGAAGGCAGCATGATACTTTCAGTGTTTTCTAGAGCCTTCTCCCCCAGGATTTCATGTAACCACTGGCTATGTGAGTGAAATACTATGCTAGTTTATCGTTTAAAATTCAAAGCATATTATTCACTGTTGTAGTATAATTTAATATTCCTCTGGCCTCCAATCTCTATCACATACATACACAGAATTCATAAAGGTGAATGACTCGAGTGTTACACTTTTGGCAAACTGGAGCTACCTCCTGTATTACAGCAGGCTGATGGCTGAGAAACATTAGTGTACGGTGAGTGCTAAGAATCCTGGCCTCTCCAGAGGTTTGTGGTTTATTTCAAAAAGACTTTCCCTTCTTGAATGAATGAAAATTGTTGCACAAGCCGCCGTTCTTTGATGTTATATTTAAGCATATAAATACATTTACCTAGAGAGGTAAAGCATTGCCCTCAACCACCCGATAGAACCTTCCGTGGCAGGATCCACAGAGGTTTACAGGATGCTGCCACCTGAATGGATGAACCGTATTTTTTATTTATTTTTTTTCGGATGTATTCACATACTATATATTTCATCCAAAATAAACAATCCATGCCTCACGGTATCCTGGATTAATTGTACAATCATCATCACTCCCAATTTTAGACTCTTTTCATTAAAGAGAGAAATAACAACAAACACACAGAAAGAAGACCCCACACACCGCCTATCTCTCACCCTCCCCTACTGCCGACCTGGCGCGTTGGTGGGGTGCGGCAGTTAGTGTTGGTGGAAGACTACTAAGGCATTCCCAGTAACTGTGGTTCACAGCTTGCTTTAGGTACGTTTCCCCACAGGCCACTGAGTTATTACCTCTTTGCAGTGTCATGCAAGAACCTGTTCATAGCCGCAGTGCCCTCAGCGCGAGCGTTTTTACCCGGCGCTCTTTCTCAGCGTGGCGTGTGTCCAGCGGCACTGACGGGTTAAAAGGCTCCGTCTGGGCAGCTCACTGAAGCCTCAGACCAGAAATGGGATGCTGCGGCCCTGAAAGTCAGCAAAGCTAGACACAATAACAGTTAAAGTGACCAGATATGAGACCAGGCCTCAACTAGAGGTAAAAGCGAAGCCACTCTGGCTGGACTAAGGTAAACCAGAACACAGGGTAGGAGATGACGGTGTCTGTGCTCCAGCCCTTCAGCTACTGCATGAGACCAAAGGCAGAGAGGTTTACTGTGTCTAGAACCTAAATTTTCAGTAACACACAATAAAAATCAGCCTGTCAGGACAGCTCATTTAAGCAAACTCCTGGAATCCAGAGCTGGAACCAGGCCTTGTGGTTCAGAATAGCTTAATGTAATACCCGGATGCATTTCAGACTACAGTGGGCTGATGATTGAGAAGTATTGGTAGAGTCCCTCAAGGGTCAGAAGGGAAAGCAGAGCTACTGAACTTCCCATCTGGGAAACCATTGATACTCTCTCAACCACTGGGGACTCCCAAGAAAATAGGCCAAGCCCTTGCTTTTGAGGCTTGCCCTTACGAAACTTATTTCTGTAGAGGAGAAGCTAAACCTACCCATAATGAGACCTAAAAGTTGCTTCTAAGAAGCCACTTTGTGGTTCAGATGTGGCCTCTCTCTCCCTCTAAGCCCAACTCTGCAAATGAAATCACTGCCCTCCCCCTACATGGGACATGACCTCCAGGGGTGAAAGTCTCCCTGGGAGCATGGGAGATGACTCCCAGGGATGAACCTGGCCCTGGCACTGTGGGATCAGCAATGCCATCCTGACCAAAAGGGGTAAAGAAATGTAACAAATAAGGTATCAGTGGCTGAGAGAGTTCAGATAGAGTCGAGAGGCTGCTATGGAGGCTGCTCGTACACAAGGTTCAGATAGATTGTGCTCATTGCCATGGTTTGCTAAACTCCAACCAGCAGCACTCCTGTTGACTCAACAACACCCAGGGCTCGAACTGAGACTCTATAGACATTTCAGGCATTGTTTGGTTTCCTGGAACCTATAATTTCCAGATGGTTCCTAGTTCAGATAAGTCCTGAAACCCAGAGAGCTCAGCCTCTCCAGAACATCAGCTAGTTCCACCCCCCCATCCCATACTATCATATTATTGACCGTCCCTTCCAACGTGAAAATGCTACAACGGACAGAGCCCAATACCTCTAAAGACAGGAAGAAAGATCAAAGGAGAAGGAGGAGTTATAAGAGAGAAGGTAGGATTTAACAAACGAGTGTGACTGCTGAGTCATTGTATTGGTATTTCTTTTAGTCTCCAGTGTCTTGGAGCAGCTGGAAGGAAAAATCTAAAACCGTGAAACTGTAACCCATACCAAACTCTGGGATCTGCTCTGTAACTACTTGCTGAAGTGTGCTTTGAAAATTATTGCCTTTTTCTTTCTTTACCTTTTATATATGTTATATTTCACAATAAAGAAAAGTTTCCTTTTTTTCAAAAAAAAAAGCTGGTTCCTGGACATCTAAATCTGTGGAATCAAATCTGTTTTTCATTTGTTCATTGGCTTGTTCTTAAAGTTTCCTCAAGTGATTTTTTTTTTATATTTTTACTGAGACATCTTCATGCACCGTACGTCCATCCACAGGACACAATCGGTGGCTCACGACATCGCCACACAGCTGTGTGCTCATCACCATGACCATTTTTACAGTATTTGCATCACTCCAGAAAAAGAAATAAAAAGAAAGAAGAAAAAACACGTGCCTCCCATGCCCCTTGACCCTCCCTCTCGTTGACCACTAGCATCGCACTCTACCATTTAGTTTTATCTCTGACCCCCCCATTATTGTTTATTTCTGTCCTTCCCTTCCCTGTCTGCCCATCTCCCGGGTAAAGGGAGCACCCGCCACCCTCTCATCCTCATGGGGAGCTGAAGGCCCTGCTCTCGGCAGATACCTGCTCACCCCCACCCCCCGGGGAACTTCTTTAAAAACTCAGCTTCTCTGAGGCAATCTGACGCAGTAGTAGTTTATATTTTTTTAAAGCACTTCCCAAGGTCATTCTCATGCAAGGAAACTGTGGTCTCGACTATCTAGTGATTCTTATTTATAAGCAATGAAATAACTTTGAAACTTCCTAGTAACGCTTAGGATTAATCTTATGAAAAAAATTGTAAAATACTTCTTTTGACATTAAGTCAGATATGAACTGGACCCTAGCCAGCAAGAAATAGATGCGGAATTCTGGTTCAAAAAATGAGCTTGTGTCCCCTACATTAAAATATGGGTCTGCTGAATGAATGGCAAGGCACACACTGTCAGAATTACTTCATATAACTTTTCAAGACTTTTGAAAATGTTTAAACAGATACAGATATGTATGTTATATATATGTATGTATTTAGCATCCACTGTTTTAACACTCTATAAATGAGAATATTGTTCTTTTGACTATTGAACGTCAAAGCATCGGCCAAATTTCATCAACATGACCAAATATGAATGGGAACCCTTCTGCATTTTTGCACTAAAGAGTGAATTGGTGCTTGGGAGATTTTTGGTTTGGGTTGAAAAAAAAATCCCTTTGTTTTGAAACTGGATGACGTATTAGCTGAGCTCACATGGTGGGAGTTCATTTTCTATTTACTTCACGGCAGTTTTCAGGTAAACATGCAGAATTGTGTAGAATATACGTTGTGTCCGCAGTGTGTTTTTGGGTGGCTACAATTTACAAATATGCCACTTGTATACCCTCATGTCAGTCTGTTTTGAGCTTGTAAAATGAGGATTATTTTTTACATGTTTGACAAAAACGAGGGCCTCTGAATTATCGGACGTTATTTGTTGAGCATCTCTCCGTACATATGGCACTGCGTGCTGCCCTCACATGCGTTATTTCAAGCGGTCTGCGCGCACTCCCCTCTCCTGCCTCGTTTCTCTCCGTGTGTCACAGAATGACAGGTCCACCGTGAAATCCTCTTCAGAAGTGACAGAGAGTGTTGTGAGGGTATTCCAGTTGAAACAACCCAACCTCACGAAATTCTTCACTATTCTTTGAGAATAGAAATATTAACTATGTGAGATTGTAACTAAAGCCATGCTTACTGATAAATGTAGTTTTGATCACATATATTAGAAATGACAGGGCTGAAAATAACAGCAAATTGAGCCAAATAAAGAAGGAAAAAGTTGATAAAAATAAGAACTGAAGTTAATAAAAATTTGTAAAGCTTCCAATAAATAACAACAAAGCCAAAAGTTGACTCAGAAGTAAAATAAAATTGCTGCTGAGCTTGAGCAAGAAAAAATAAAGAAGGCACAAATGAATACTATCAGAAATAAAAAATAAGAAAGCACAAGGAGATTTTACAGACATTAAAATGATAAGAGGACAAAAAAATTGACATAACCCAGCAGTTTCACTTCTGGGTATAGACCCGAAAGAATGGGAAACAGATGCCCACCCAAAAACTTATCCGTGACATTATTCATAGACAATAATGTCACATTCATAATGACAATATTCTTCATAGACAAAAGGCAGAAGCCACCCAATGTCCACTGTATGAGTTAGGGTTCTCTAGAGAAACAGAATCAACAGGGAACACTCGCAAATATAAAATTTATAAAAGTGTCTCACGTGACCGCAGGAACGCAGAGTCCAAAATCCACAGGGCAGGCTGCGAAGCCAACGACTCCAATGGAGGGTCTGGATGAACTCCGCAGGAGAGACTCGCCAGCTGAAGCAGGAAGGGCCTGTCTCTTCTGAGTCCTTCTTAAAAGGCTTCCTGTGAATAGATGAAGCATCATTCATTGCAGAAGACTCTCCCCTTTGGCTGATTACAAATGGAATCAGCTGTGGATGCAGCTGACGTGATCATGATTTAATTCTATGAAATGTCCTCAACGCAACAGACAGGCCAGCACTTGCCCAACCAGACAAACAGGGGCCACCACCTGGCCAAGCTGACGCATGAACCTGACCATGACACCCACCAACCCAAGAATGGAAAATCACAATGTGGCACATTCATACAATGAGCGTTATTCAGCTACATAAAAGAACAAATGATCAGTACGTGCTGCAGCCTGGATGAACCTTCAAAACACCATGCTCAGTGAAAGAAACCAGACAAAAAAAGGCCACAGATTATACAACCCCACTTATACGAAATGTGGATTAGGTGATGGGACCATGGGGCATACATTTAAGTATTGGGGTGGGGAGCTGTTCCAAGAGAAAGGAGGGGGCAGACAAACACAGACACACCCCCAAAAGAGGCAATTCCAGTGCAATTTGTCATGTCTTTCAGTGGCATCCAGAAAACTGAAGGTCAAACGTCATTTGTGTGTAGAGCACATGAAGCAGAATCATTCCCTCCAACGTTCTGGCTCTCAGCCTCTTATAATATGGCTTCACCCAAGACATTGGCCACCATATAAGATTTTGATGGCCACTGTAACAAACCGCCACAAATTCAGTGGCTGTAAACAACACAGATTTATTATCTTACAGTTTTGGAGACCAAAATACAGAAATCGGGTTCACTGAGCTAAAGATCATGGTGTCGGCAGGGGTGGTTTGTTCTGGAGGTTTGGAAGGATAAATCCTCGTCCTGGCTTTGTCTTTTCAGCTTCTCATGGCTGCCTGAATTCCTTCGTCTTCAAAGCACATCGCTCCAATCTCTGCTTCCATCGTCACACCCCCTTTTCCTCTGGGCATCTCCCTCTGTCTCCCTATTTTAAGGGACCAGAGTCACACCGAGGGCCCAGCTGGGTTAACACGGTGATCTCCCCACTCAAGGGCCTTAATGTCCCCACGCAGGGAAAGTCCCTGTTGCCATATATTCCCGACTACAGGTTTCCCAGGGCAGAGCGTGAGCATCTCTGGTGGGGGGAGGGGGATCCGGGGGGACCACTGTCTTTCCACCCCGTCCCCACCTGTGCCAGAATGTCTTCCCCAGTCTCCTGCCGGTGACTACTTTTTTTAAAAGATGTTTCAAAGTAAATAGTGTTTTTTCTTTTTATCATCACAATCAACCTTTTTTTCTTTTATGTAAAAAATAACATATATACAAAAGATCAATAAATTTCAAAGCGCATCACAACAATTAGTTGCAGAACAGAGTTTGGCATGGATTATAATTCCACAATTTTTGTTTTTCATTTCTGGCTTCTCCAAGACACTAGAGACTAAAAGAAGTATCAGTATGATTCAGCACTCATACTCATTTGTTAAACCCTACCTTCTCTGTATAACTCCACCATCACCTCTGATCCTTCTCTTCAGGGGTATTTGGTATATGCCCATTCTACCTTCTTCATGTTGGAAGGGCTGTCAATAATATGGGGTAGGGGATGGAACTAGCTGATGTTCTGGAGAGGCTGGGCCCTCAGGGTTTCAGGACTTCTCTGGTCCAGGGACCCATCTGGAGGTTGTAGGTTTCTGGAAAGTTACCCTAGTGCATGGAACCTTTGTAGAATCTTATATATTGCCCTAAGTGTTCTTTAGGATTTGCAAGAATGGTTTTGGATGGAGATTGGCAAGTTATGGCAGGTAGCAATATCTACCTGAAGCTTGTGTAAGAGTGACCTCCAGAGTAGCTTCTCAATGCTATTTGAACTCTCTCAGCCACTGATATCTTATTTGTTACATTTTTTCCCTTTTTGGTCAGGATGGAATTGTCGATCTGATGGCACCAGGTCTAGATTCATCCCTGGGAGTCATCTCCCACACTGCCAAGAAGACTTTCACCCCTGGATGTCACGTCCCACATAGGGAGAGGGCAATGATTTCACTTGCAGAGTTGGGCTTAGAGAGAGTGAGGCCACATCTGAGCAACAGCAGAGGTCCTCCAGAAGTAACTCGTAGGCATGCCCATAAGTAGGCTAAGCTTCTCTGCTACCTATATAAGCTTCAGAAGAACAAGCCTCAAGATCAAGGGCTTGGCCTATTGATTTTGGGTGTCCCTCATGTTTGACACAGTATCAGGGGTTCTCCCAGTGGTACAGTTTAATAGTTCATCACTTTTCTCCCCAGTGCCTACTTTTATACTGCCTGGACCTAGGTCCTGGTCCTACAAGAACTGAAGGTCCCCTCCCCACATCAGCTGTGCCATGGCCCTGCTGACCCCCCACTAGCCTGGGTTCCCTATGGCCAGACTCTCCAGCCAAGCAGCTCTGTGCCCACCCCCCATCCCCACTGATCTCCCTCCATCTACCAGTTCAGCTTGCAGATTTCTCCCATGTCAACCTCCAGAAGCTGTTGAGCGCCTTCATCAGCCCCTGGAGGCTAGGCCTGGTTTGGGCACACTTGGAACCACCCTGGATGGGGCAGTGAGGTGGGACAGGCTGGCTCATTGGCCATCCCCATAGGAACGGGCTCCCATGCTCCCTAGATCCATTCCCTGGAATTTCAGAAAACCTGATCACCCCACCCCCACGTCAGCTCCACACAGCCCACTTCTCTTAGACCTCCAGGCTCCCACAGGCCCCCAGGCCCTGCAGACCCTTCCCCAGCCCCCAGGCCCCACCACCCAGTCCCATACCCAAATGGGCAGCCAGACCACCTGAGGAGCTCATGTGGACCTGGAGAAGACTGGTGACGCGGTGGATCTGAAACAGAAAGAAGCAAATGGCCTGTTTGTTTCAAACCCAGCATGCCCCATCTCTAAAT
>PVIY010040563.1:0-22222 GCA_004026745.1 Myrmecophaga tridactyla
AATGTGAAAACCTTGTGTCTGATGCTCCTTTCAGCTACTATATCAACAGAAGAGTAGAACATATGGAATAAAAATAAATAATAGGGGGAACAAATGTTAAAATAAATTTAGTTTGAAATGCTAGTGATAAATGAAAGCGAGGGGTAAGGGGTATGGTATGTATAATCTTTTTTTCTCTATTATCGTTTTATTTCTTTTTTGATGTCTTTTTATTTCTTTTTCTAAATCGATGCAAATGTTCTAAGAAATGATGAATATGCAACTATGTGATAATATTAAGAATTACTGATTGTATATGTAGAATAGAATGATATCTTAAAGTTCTTTTGTTAAGTTTTTTAATTAATAAAAAAGTTTATAAAAAAAAAAGAAAGAGAAGAGCCAACTGAATGCAAAGTAAGGGGAAGGAAGGAAATAACAAAGATTAGAGCATGGATAAATGAAATAAAGAATTTAAAAAAATAATAGAGAGAATCAACAACCCCCAAAATTAGTTCTTACAAAAGATCAATGAAATTGACAAACCATTAGACTGATGAAGAAGAAACAGAGAGAGGAAACAAATGACCAAAATCAGAAATGAAAATGGGGACACTGTATTGGCTCCACAGAAATAAAAAGTACTATAAGAGACTATCATGAACAACTGTATGTTAACAAATTAGATAACTGGATGAAATGTACTAATTCTTAAAAACATATGAACTACCTACATTGGCTGAAGAAGAATTAGACTATTTCAACAAACCAATTACTAGTAAAGAGATTGAATTAAAATTAATCAAAAGCTGCCCAACAAAGAAAAGCCTAGGACCAAATGGCTTCACAGGGGAATTTTACCAAATATTCCACAAGGAGTTAACACCAATCTTGCTCAAACTCTTCCAAAAATTTGAAAAGGAGAGAATGCCTCTTAATTCTTTCTACAGGGTCAAAAATCACCCTCATAACAAAGTCAGATAAAGATACCACCAGAAAAGAAAATTGTAGACCAATATCCCTTATGAAAATAGGTGTAAAAATCTTCAATAAAATATTAGCCAACAGAACCCAATAGCACATCAAAAGAATTATATACCATGATCAAGTGGGATTTACCCCTGGTATGCAAGGCTGGTTCAACAAGAAAATCAATCAATGTAGCATAACACATTTACAGAATGAAGGAAAAAAAATACATGATCATCTCAGTTGATGCTGAAAAGGCATTTGACAAAATACAGCACCACTTCTTTTTTTTTTTTTTAATGTTACTTTCTTGGTAACAGCTTTATTGACACTTAATTCACATCCTATACAATTCACCTATTTATTTATTTATTTAGATTTTTTTTTTTTTTTAATTTGCATGTGGGCAGGAGGCACCAGGGATCGAACTCCAGACCTCCAGCATGGCAGGTTGGAGCTCTGCCTGCTGAGCCACGGCAGCCGCCCACAATTCACCTATTTAAATTGTACAGTTTTTAAAATTATATTGAGTTGTGCAGTCATCACCAAAATCAGTTTTAGAACATTTTCATTACCCTAAAAAGGAAATCCCCACCTTTAACCATTATCATCCCCCAAGGCCTGTCCTTCCCAGCCCTATGTAATTACTACTTTTTGTCTTTATAGATTGGCCTATTGTGGCCACTGCATATAGATGGAATGATACACTACGTGGGGCTTTGTGCCTGGTTTCTTTCACTCAGCATAATGTTTTCACGTTCATCCATGCTGTAGCACGCTTCAATACTTTATTCCTTTTTATTGCTAAATAATATCCCATTGTATAGATAGACCACCCCTGTGTATCCACTCATCTATTGAAGGACATTTGGATTGTTTTGTTTATTTTGGATAATCCTACAATGAACATTCATGCACAGATGTTTGTGTGGACATGTTTTCTTTTCTCCTGGTTATACATCTACGAGTAGAACTGCTCATACGGTGAGTCTATGACCTTTTATGGAATTGCCAGACTATTTCCCAAAATGGCTGCACTACTTCATATTCCCACCAACAGTGTTTGAGAGTTTCAGTTTCTCCATCTCTCTGCCTTTCCCCTCCCCTTTTTCTACACTGGGAACCTCAAGAGACCCAAGTTGACAAACATTCCCTTCCTCACAGGGTGGGGCTTGTGTTATGGTGGGTTGTGCAAGGGATAAGAAGCAATAAATACAACAAACAATAA
The DNA here is from genome assembly GCA_004026745.1 of Myrmecophaga tridactyla. Lineage (NCBI taxonomy): Eukaryota > Metazoa > Chordata > Mammalia > Pilosa > Myrmecophagidae > Myrmecophaga > Myrmecophaga tridactyla. The sequence goes on from PVIY010040563.1 coordinate 2,177, forward strand.
GTTATATGGTATGTGAGAAGCTGGTACAGATGTGGGAGACCCGGGTTCGATTTCCAGCCCATGCGCTCAAAAAAAAAAAGACCAAAAACATTCAACAACTGATGCTGGGATAATGGAATATTCACATGGAAAAAGAATGAAATGTGACTGCTACCACACAGTATGCAAAAAAAAAAAAGAAGAAGCTGGTATGGGCTATGGGGAAAATAAAGCTGGGAGAGGGAAGAAGGCTGCGACTTGGGTTGAATTTGGGGAGACCCTGAAGAGTAAGGGGCTAGATCGTGTTACTTTCCCCTGCAGCCAGTCATCTGCTGGGCATTACTGGGGAACCTTCCATGGCCGTCACCCACAGGGTCCTCCCCTGCAAAGGCCCCTTCAGGCCAGGCCCGATCCGGAGAGGACCTGGGTGGCAGATCTGATGGCTCTGAAGTGCAGGGTCAGCCAGCTACCCTCCTAGGCCTGGCATGCAAGTGTCCTTGCACGAGCCAGGTGGCCAGGCAGGGGACATGCTGGGTCTGCTGAGCCTGGATGGCACTCCTGCAGGCCCTGATGGCCAGGGTACTGGGGAGAGGTCCAGGTGACCATGAGTCTGGAGAGAACCCCTCAGCCATCCAAGAGCACCTACCAGCCTAAGTCTCCATGGGTCAGCACCTGGAGTCCCATGATGAGCTCTCATGCTGACCAAGGAAAAATATACAGTGATAGCACACAGGGTGATGCCGAGGGTGCTGTTTTATCTCCTGTGTAGTAACAATATCAGACGATGGCAAAGTTGCCTGGGAGTCATCAAACACTGGTAGGATAAATTATACCTCCACACAGAGAAGCAACGTGCAGCTGTTTAAAGACAAACAGCACCACTTCTTGATAAAAAACACTTAGAAAACTAGGAATAGAAGGAAACTGCCTTAACATAATAAAAGGCATATATGAAAAACCCACAGCTAACATCCTACTTAATGGTAAAAGACTCAATGCTTTTTCTCTAAGATCAGTTTTTAATTCATATTTTATTTATTTATTTATTTTTACATGGGCAGGCACTGGGAATTGAACCCAGGTCTCTGGCATGGCAGGTGAGAACACTGCCACTGAGCCATCATTGCCCATCCTCTCTGAGATCAGTAACAAGATAAGGATGGCTGCTATCACCACTGTTATTGAACATTGCACTGGAGGCTCTTGCCAGAGCAATTAGGCAAGAAAAAGACACTAAAGGTATCCAAATTGGAAAGGAAGAAGTAAAACTTTCCCTATTTGCAGATGACATGATCCTATATACAGAATATCTGAAAAAAACACAACAAAGCTCCTAGGACTAACAAATTAATTCAGCAGAGTGGTGTTTTTATTCACTAGGAATGAACAATCACAAGAAGAATTCAAGAAAAAAATTCCATTTACAATAGCAACTAAAAGAATCATACGTACAGGAATAAATCTAACCAAGGCTGTAAAGTACTTGTGCACAGAAAGCTACCAAAAAAATCACTAAAATAAATCAAAGAAGATTTAAATTAATGGAGGGACATTCCATATTTATTATATTTTGTTAAAATGTCAATTCTACCCAAAGTGATTTACAGATTCAATCAAGATTTCAAAAGCCTTTGCAGAAATGGAGAAGCCAATCATCAAATTTATGCGGAAAGGTAAGGGGCTCCGAGTAGCCAAAGCCATCTTGAAAAAAAAATGAAGTTGGAGGACTCATAGTTCCCAATCTTAAAACTTACTATAAAGCCACAGTAATCAAAACAGCATGGTATGGGCATAAGGGCAGACATATAGACTAACAGAATAGAATTGAAAGTTCAAAAATTAATCCACATATTTATGGCCAACTAATTTTTGACAAGGGGTGAAGGATACTCAATTAGGAAAGAATTTCTTTAATAAATGGTTCTGGTAAAACTGGATCTCCATATGCAAATGAAGATGGGCCTCTACCTCACACTATATACAAAAATCAATTCAAACGGGGTTGAGACCTAAATATGAAAACCAGAACTATAAAATATCTAAAGAAAAATATATGTAAACATATTTGTGACCTTGTGTTAGGCTATTGTTTCTTAGACTTTACCCCCAAATCACAAGCAACAAAATAAAAAATAAATAAACGGGACCTCATGAAAATTAAAAACTTGTGTCCCTAGAAGGACTTTGTCAGGAAAGTAAAATGATTACTTACACCATGGGAGAAAATATTGGGAACCACATAGCTGATAAGCCTTTAACATTCAGATTATAAAAAGAAATTCTACAATTTAAAAATAATAGACCACCCACTCAACTAAAAGATGGTAAAAAATTTGTATAGACATTTCTCCAAAGAAGATATACAAATGGCCAAAAAGCATCTGAAAAATGCTCATCATAATTAGCCATTAGAGAAATTCAAATCAAAATCACAATGATATATTATTTCACAGGTGGTGCAATGGTGGCTCATTGGCAGAATTCTCGTCTGCCATGCTGGAGACCTGGGTTCAATTCCCAGAGCCTGCCCATGTAAAAAAAACCCCACAATGATATACTATTTCATACTCACTAGAATGACTGATATTAAATAAGTGGGAAATTACATATATGGGAGAGGATGTGGAGAAATAGGAACATTCATTCATTGTTGGTGGAAATATAAAATGGCACAGCGGCTATGGAAGACAGTTTGGCAGTTCCTCAGAAAGTTAAGTATAGTATTATTATATGACCTGATAATCCACTTCTAGGTATATTCACCAAAGAATTGAAAGCAGAGACTTGAACAAATATTTTCACGGTGATAGTCATAGTGGCATTTTTCACAATTGCCAAAAAAAGGGAGCAACTCATGTGTGTCAACTGATGAATGGGTAAATAAAATGTGGTATATACATGCAATGGAATATTATTCAGCCACAAAAAGAAATACAGTTCTGATACATGCAACTACATTGATGAGCCTTGAAGACATCAGATGGAATGGAATAAGTCAGGCACAGACAGATAAATGTTGAATGATCTCACTGACATGAAATAATTAGAATAAGCAAACTCATAGAGTCAGATTCTAAAATATAGGTTAACAGGGAAAAGGTTGTGAGCATGGAATAGAGCATTAATGCTTAAATTATACAGAGTTTCTGTTTGGGGTGATGGAATATTTTAGTAATGGATGGTCATGATAGTAGCACAACACTGTGAATCTAACTAACAGCATTGAATTATATATTTGAATGTGGCTACAAGGGGAAATTTTCGGTTGTATATATGTTTCTAGAATAATTTTTTTTTGAAAAATCCATGAGATTGTACAACACAAACACTGTTTGTGTCATACTAAATAATATAGACATATGTTTATACATGATTTACATATGCTTATTTACAAGCTGTTTCAATATATAATATATTTATTTTCATATTACATAAATGTAATATGAAACATAGATACTCATATAGGAGGAAAAATATGTATAGTAGTTACCCTAAATGGACTGGGAAGATAACTGGCAGCAAATTCATATGAGCATAGGTTGTGATGGGTGCAGACAAAAACAGCAATATGACTTTAGGTAGATTAAGCAAAGAAATTACATTATAAATTAAGAAGAATAAGGCAAGTCTGTCTATATTTCCTTGTGAAAACACTTTGGGGATAATACACATGCTCTCAAGATCTTAGCCCAAGAAAGATTGAAAAACAAATGTGACTCAAACATAAAAAGCAGTGATTATAACGACCGGCCAGACTGATTTAGAGGTATGACTGGTAAAAGAGAAACCTAAATATGTGTATATGTTTCAGTTTGCTAAAGCTGCTGAAATGCAATATACCAAAAATATATTGGCTTTTAACAATGGGGATTTATTCAAGTACAAGTTACAGTTCTAAGGCCATGAAAAATGTTTAAGTCAAGGCATTGGCAAGAGGATACCTTCTCTGAAGAAAGGCTGCTGACATCTGGAATACCTCTGTCTCGTGGGAAGGCACATCACTGACATCTGCTGGTCCTCTCCTGGGTTTTGTTGCTTTCAGGTTCTGGCTTCAGTGACTCTTTGAGCTGGTGTGGGTCCTTGCTTTCTTCTCTGGTGGCTTGCCTCACTCTGTTCTCCCTCATAAAGGACTCCAGTAAAAAGGATTAGGACTCACCTTAAATTGGGCGGGTCACATCTCAATTGAAACAACCTAACAAAAGGTCCCACCCTCAATAGGTCTGCTCCTACAGGAATGGATTAAGAGAACATGGCCTTTTCTGGGCTATGTAACGGGTTCAACCCAGCACAGCATGTATGTGGGTATCTCTTACAGAAACCCAATTATTGTCAAAATGATTACAGTCTTTGTAGTTCTGTCATGGGGATAAGGATTTGTTGGTTTAAGTAAGAGCTTTTGCCTTGAAGAAGAGATCTTTTAAAATTTTTTCATCAGGAAGGATTTTAGGCAGAAAATAAAAATACATGCAATTCACATATAATTGTCAAATTCAATCTTATTTTTAATAAACTGAGGAGACTGTAGTTCTAAAAACATTTGGTTCTAATGGAAGTCTAGTGGCAATAGAAGTGAAAAATAACATTAGCTGATGGATAGCTAGTAGTTGTTGCTGGACTTATTCTTACCAATAGCCTAAGTGCTGGATTTTAAATTTTATAAATATGCTAATATCTAAAAGACAGAGGCAGCTAATAATCTTAGGAAAGATAATAAAAGGGAAAAAAGAAATAAAAAATAGACTAATGAGATTTATACATTCAATAATAATGTTTCTTAGAAAATGTGAGACTGTGAATTAATAGAATGGTCATTGGAAAGGTACTTAACATTTCCTTATTCACTTCAGAAAAAGATGACTCTTATGTTACAAGAGATATCTTAATGAAATTGTTCTATTAATGTATAAACATGAATGTTTTAAACATAGGATAAAAATTGTCCATGTTAGAAATTCTAATTACTCAAAATACTGACTGTGTAAATATAAATGTTATGGAAGAAATAACTTTAAATTCCTTATGTAATGAACTGACATTTTGGCATTTTATAGTGAGCTGCAGAAGAAGAAAATAAATCAACAATAAATATAAAGAATTATAGAATATATATGTTTCAGAAATAATTTTATTTTATTGATAAGTGAACTTCAGAATATATTCAACAGGGATTATTTTCTATTTGGAAATAGCAATTGCCTTTCTTTAAATAGTACAAGTAATTTTAATGATTGTGGTCCCACATTTACTTACGCTCGAGTTTATATGAAATCTTCCCAAATTCATGCAGAACACTGAAAAGATGACAAATGATTCAAATTGAGGTCAAGCAACTTACAAATCAAAACATAAATGGACTTCATAGTATATATTTTACTATGGTCATAGTTCATAAAGTAACCTGTTTACTTGCTGAAACAAAGCATATAAAATTTTAAATTTATTTTAGTTAAAATTAACATTCTTTCTGAAAAGGACAAAATTGACTCCAATCATCACTTCTCTCTGCAAAAACCCTTTGATTACTCTACATTGTTTACAGAAGAAAATTGACAATTTTCAGCTTATAGGCAACCCAATTATGTTTTCTGGCTTTTTCCAAAGCGTTAAGTGATTTTTTTTCCAATTTCATTAATTCAGGGCTTATCTCTTAATTTATGGCTTATATCTTATATCTCATTTATTTTTTAAATCAACAGGATAATTTTAAACATCTTCCTAATCATACTTAAATTGTTTCAAGATCTACTGCTTTATCTTAGAAGATATCTCCTGTTTTCTTTCTGAATGAGTTGTTGCGAGCCTCAAAGCTTACAAAGCCATGTAGGTAACCCAAATGGGTTTGGAGCAGGGCAGACAAATGGGAGAGGTCACCTTCCCCCTGTCTGAGGGGGCAGCAGTAATACAGCTCTCAGTGCTCACGGATGGCAAATCTTCCAATTTTTAGAGGAGCCAGAAGTTTAACTCTTATGTGAATGCTTTCAACCTTTAGAATGTTGGCAACTGAATAACAAATGCATATACTCAGTTTCAATTTCCAGAGCCTGCCCATGCAAAAAAAAAAAAAAAAAAAACCAAAAATATATATTGTGCAAACCCAAAAAAGCAAACGAAAAATTTGCAGGCTGAATATGGTCCATGGGCTTCCACTTTTAACCTCTGTGATGAACTGTATAACCATCTAAAACCCTAATCCACAATCAATTTTCTGCCCCAGTCTCCTGGATTGTTCAAGTTCATGGGCTAGGACAGCTGCCTTCCTTCTCTTGTCCTGTGAAATTCCATGCAACTTACTCTTTTGAAAATTTCCCTTCTCCCCTTCTTCAGGAGCTCTTCCTTCCCCTTTCTCCAGATCTCTTCTTTCTCTGAATTCATGTAATAGTAAACACGTTTCTAAAGCAAATTCAGCTTTTACAATACCAATTTATAAATATGTATTTTATTCTTATTGCTAATGGTGTAAACTCCCTGAAGGCAGGGATTATTTTACTGACGCTCAGTAGACATTCAATAAAGGCTTGTAGAATTGGACTGAATTGGATATTTAGGAATACCTCGTGCCCCTTAGCCATATTTTTTATGGAAACTCTCATTTGAGCTGGATCATACAGTGTTAATATTTCCAAGGCCAAAATCTAGAGAGAAAATCAGTTAAATCATGATTCCTTAACAGATGGTGCATCTGTGTTTCCTAAAGTAATATTCTGACTGTGTATACTTGTCATAATTAAGTAATAGTTCCCTGCACAATCTTCGGTAACTGATGAATCTCTTCTATATGTGGATTCTATGTATGTTCCAAACCTGATCAATAACTGCCTCTGAATTCAATCATTTGATTCAATGCGGACTGTTTCTGGGTGCATTCCCTTCCTTGACCTCAGCCATGTGAGGAAGTCCTTCTCGGTTTCAGTTTGGGAAGACATTCAGTTTAGAATGAACTAGACCTATATTGTTAATTCTTGGAATAACCCTGGGACCCAACACAGAATTGTCTGGCTTTCTGGTTAACTCACAGCTTGGTCTAATGCCTGAGTTAGTATCATGGGGGACTCATTAGGGCTTGAGGAGAGCTGATGGATTTTTTTTTCTTTTTTTTACTCTGTTGCACACTAACTACACTTATCCACAGCATTGTCTAGAAATTATCAGTCCATAGTTCTTTCTGCTTGATCTGTATAAAGCACATTGTTTACAAGGCAGCTGTGGTGTGTTAAGGACAGTGAAATTGAAATCTAGCAATCAGTTGATTTATTTTTTTTTTTAGTTTTTTTGTTGTTCTTTAATCAAGATGACATAAAAGTTTGAAAGTAAATAGAGGAGTTAACATGATTTTAAAAAGACATACTTTTTTTTTAACGTGAGGAGGCATTTTCTAAAACAATAAGGAAGGAAATGGTCAACATATGTATCAAATATATTGGTCTGATAAGACATAGAATCTTTGTCATCTAGGCAGATTACTTAGATGGTTAAAAACCTTTTATAGCTTCTCACTAAGAGCAAACAAATAATCCAAGTATACCTTGTCCTTTTAATAGAGTAAAAAGCAAATTCTTGTTTTGCATGAAGATACATCTGATAAGAAAAGTATTAAAAATCTTATAAACTATAAAATCTTAGTCAACTTTAACCACAACCAATAAAATTCATTTCCAACAAGACTTCTGTGACTTTCTATATCCATCCATTTTGTCCTACACATTCCTGTTTCTCATTCTTCAACAATCAGTTATTTTACTTAAGGGGAAAAAGTACTCTCTTTTTTCCTAAACAAAAATACTTCCTACATACTTTACATATTGAAATTACCAAAAAAAGATCTTGAAATCAGTCTTCAAACCAACACCCTACAAAACACAATTCTTTTTTTGTTGTTTTTTTTTTCTGTCTTGTGAAAAACAACATCTATACAAAAAAGCAATAAATTTCAAATCATATCACAACAGTTAGTTGTAGAACAGATTTTAGAATTTGGTATGGGTTACAATTCCACAATTTTAGATTTTTACTTCTAGCTGCTCTAAGATACTGGAGACTAAAAGAAATGTCAATATAATGATTCAGCAACAGTTGATTTATCCTAAAAAGCAAGAAGGCCACCTGATAACCCCAAGACTAGTTTTCTCATATGTAAGATAAGAAAATGATAACGCCTGTCTCAAAGTAATCCTCATTTGAGGATTAAATGAAATAACATTTGTGGAAGTCCTTTATGAACATACTATACAGGTATTAGCTATTCTTTATTTAAATAATTTATACTTCCGTTTCCTTGTTTGTAGATATTTAATTTCTTGGAAATCCTTTGGGATCAGCAAACTTGTTCCAATCTGGCCAATAGCTACCTTCACTCAACAATGGCAGAGCTGAGTAGTTGTAACAGAGACCCTGTGTCCTGCAAAGCTGAAAATATTTAATATCTGACTCTTTACAGAGAACATTTGCTGATTCCAGCCTAGTTTTTCACTTCCAGGAAATAGTCAAACATTTGGTTTCATGTCTGAACTTGAAGAGTGCCCTAACTAGACTCTCTCAGATTTATTGTTTATTTTTCCTGTGGCCACAGGGCGAGAACGAAAACACCTGTGGGATTTGGAACCAGAACAATAATTACTTTTCACTCTTATCTCTTGCAGCCAGAAGAAAACATCTGCTTTTTTAAATTCTGCAGAGAAGGGCAGAATTAAAACTCTCTCAGGACTCCTGCTATATCTCTGGCTCAGAGAAGGAAGGGGTGGAGGGCAGTCAAGAACATTTCCGGTTTAAATTAATGCAAAGTTAACAGAAATCAAATTAGCTGTGGGTGAAGCATTGGCTTTAAAGTTAAGCATAAATAGATCTCTTTGCTCTTCTTGCACCAGCTGATAGATGTTGGCAGAATTCCCACTAATTATTTGATTTGTTTAATAAAAGTCATTAAAAAAAATCAAATGGATCACTGGGCAGGAATTTGACCAGAAACACCTTCCAAGTGATAATTAGCTTGCCAGTTTTTTTTTTCCCTGAGTTTTACATAACTATAAATATTCATGACACATTCCGCATCAAATTGTAAGTTCTTCAGGAAACACTGTTATCAGTTTAAGAAGAACATGAATCAGACTGATAAAGCTAATTAGTTAGGGTTCTTTTTTTCTTCTTCATTTTAAATAAAGCTGTCCAAGATTCCCAGGGTAATGAAGAGCTTTGTTGTTATGACAACTGCTTATTCCTTTCCCTTTGAAGAAGCCTGTGATGTGATAGGCAAAACATCAGGAATAATTAAAACAAATGATAAGCAAGGCACATTTACTTAGAAGAATGAGCCAGCACAAACGTCCACCATTTTACTGGTTTTCAGTTACTATTTTCACGGCAAGAAATTCTTATCATTTGAGCTGATCATTTGTGCCTAGTTCCACAGTTTCTTTCACCAAGAATTGAGCTGCTCTGCAAAGATTTAGAAGTAGATACTGAGATCTTTTTTGACCAGTGCTTCTCGATGCCAAGTCACTCTTCTCCAGACCACCTGGAATAACGGAAGTGGTTGTGGATCTCCAGGGTAATGGGGACACATTTTAAAATTCTTCAGAAAGCTCACTTAGTTTACTTTGATTCCTTCAAACAGATGAAAAGTTTAACTATGCCTTTAGGACTCACACAAGGAGCTACAAAAGCAGTATTCCCTTTTGCTTTGTGCCATATCCTTTCACATTCCTTTTCTCCTTTAACCTCTGCAACAATTCTGTGAACTAGTTTGTATTATCCCTGTTTCACTGAGGGGGAGTAAAATCCCAGAAAATTCTGACAGACAGTACCCAGGCTTATCCAGCCGAAAGTAGTTGAGCAGAAATTCAAACTCATGTCTTTTGACTCCTGATGCTCTTTAAACAGTGCTATAGCTGAAGGAGAAAAGTGGTAAATTCAGGTTAATGACATATGGGTGTTTTTTGAACTATTCTTACAACTTTTATGTAGGTTTAAAAGTTTTCAAAATAAAAAGTTGGCAGAACAAAGAATAATACATATGGTTTATTCGTTTTATAAAGTTCAAAGATAGACAAAATTGTCTATGGTGTTAGAAACCAGAATATAGGTTGCTGTGGGGAGAACAGAAGAGGTAGTGATTGGGAAGCGACACAGGGTATTGAAGTCTGGGACTGACCTAATTTTTAACCTGGGAGGTGGTTATGTGAGTGTTTCCTTTGAGATATATCACTGAGCTGCATGCTTATTATTTGTGCATGTTTTGTTTATACCTCAGACCTTAAAAACTAGCAATGTAGAATAGAGAATTAAAATTCTAGAATAGCTTGTTCCCACTGGTGCTGAAGCGATTGGTGTTCAATGTAGGGAAAATGTAGGTAAAATACTGAGCTTGAAAAGGCTGTGTTTGTGCTTGAGTAAGACCTCTATCAGTCTCTTAGATTTTGGATAAAGGCAATAAGTTAATTATATATAAGTATAGTTTCTTCATATGGCTAACTAAAAAAAAATTGCTATTACAATGCTTAGTACTTGGAATTGGCCAAACTATCAGGTTAAAGGCACCTCTCCAGACTGCCAAGTAAGCCCAAGATTTCTGGTAACAAGTTCAGGAGTTTCCCAAAACAACCCTTAGTGTTGACAATTCAATAAAAAAAATAAAAAAAACAAAACTTACAGAACTCAGGAAAATGCTATACTTATGATTACAGTTTTATTGTGGTAATGGGATACTAATTTGAACAAGCCAAAGGAAGAGACACATAGGGAGGGTTCTTGGAGGGATCCAAATGTGAAGCTTATTTTATCTTCAACCCAGGAAGCTCACCCAAACTTTGGTGTTAGAGTAATTTATTGGGACTTCATTACATAGGCATGATAGATTGATAGCTCATCTAGTTGAACTCAATTTCCAATTCTCTCCCACCCTAGCGGTCATGCTGATATGAGATGGCTAAAAGGGTCAAAGTTCTAATCACATGGTTGGTGCTTCTGCTGTGGCCAGCCCCATCCTGAATCATCTGGTCAGCATGAGTTATCAGGTGTGGTCCAAGGGGCTCATTATGAATAACAAAGGTACTCCTATCACTCAGAAAATTTCATGTGTTTAGAAGTAACCCCCTAGGATCTGGGTCAAAGGTCAGACATCTCTCTCTCTCTCTCTCTCTTTTCTTTTTTTTTTTTTTTTTGCATGGGCAGGCACCAGGAATCCAACCCAGGTCTCTGGGATGGCAGACGAGAACTCTGCCTGCTGAGCCACCATGGCCCACCTGAGACCTCTCTTTGAAGGCCAAATTTCCCTACTACACACTCATTTAGATGTAAAGTAAATAACAATAATTAAGGAGTTTTATTTTATTGATAAAATAATTAAGGAGTTTTTATTTCTTCAAATGTTGACACTAAACCCCTGCTATGTAGTGTATTGTTATCATGCTAATTTTAGTCTAGTATTAAACAATAGGATTATAGCTATTCCTGTAAGATTTTTATTCTAAAAGCCAAAATATTGTTTTCTTTTATGATAAGAGAATGTGTACTTTATCTCCTAAAGATAATAATATGGCTAGATGGAATACAATCTGGTTTATGGGTAAAAATGGGTTTCTCTTACTTGGCATTTCTCTAAGTCTTTTACTTTGGGACAGAATAGAATGACTTTTTTTCCTACTCTCCACTGCTTCTGCACTACCATGGATGGTTTAGAAACTGTTCACTTATGGGGCATTTACTACTCAAAGTTTAAGCTCTACTGTGGTATAAGATGGTCTTAACTGATAGTATGTTAATTCTGTCACGTATCATGACAGTTTTCTGGGGAACAAAGCTATTCATCATGATGTGAATATTGTACACTTCATCCCTTCTTTCATTCATTTATTCAGCAGAGTCATTCACTTGAAAGTAAGTTTCATGAGGGCAGGGGCTGTCTTATTTATTACTGGATCCCCAGCATCCTGTACCTGGCATGTGGGAGGTGCTCAGAAAGTATTTGCTGCAGTGGCAAATGGATAAATATTTAGAGCTCTATTCCGTGCCCAGACTTGTGCTAGCTATAGAACAGGGTGAGGACTTTGAGATTGAGACTTAATAATATGAGTGGAGTCTATTGTTCTTAATATGAGTGGAACAATGGACCCCTCTGCCTTTCTGGATTTCAGTTCAGAGTGTTTCAGCTCAACCTTTGCATTAGTTAAGGTAATGCTAGCTGCTGTAACAGGAAATCTCCAAATCTTAGTAGCTCATCATGCCAGATGTTTATTTCTCACTTAAGTAGCAGCCAAAGGTTTTGATTGGCATCAGTTGAAGTAGGAGGAGGGAAGGAAGGCTCTATGGCAGTTATTCTGGTACTCAAGCCCATAGAGATTCTGATATGCTTGGCACAAGGCATCTGTGAGCGCTCTTTTGACCAGTGATATTCAACTGGCAGATAGCAGAAGTGAGAGGACAGAGAAGGCATATTTATTTCTTACTAATGTTAGCTTGGAGTGATACAGATAATTTCTACTACATTTCATTGATATGAACTAATCACACCCTTTCCTTATCCCATGCCCTAGATACAATGGGGCCTGAGCAGGTATGGCTTTAGTGGTATGTCACCTGTGGAGTGGTGTCCCATATGTAGAATGGCTCTATGCTTGGCTTAATGCTCTATTGCTATATTGAAATTTTTAATATATATGTATTTTTTTTTTTTTTACAAAGGATCCCTGCCTTTAATTTTACATTAGGTGACATTTTGTATAGGTCCATAGGAGGCCCTGTGGGAAGACAATATGGTATAGATATGTGTGACAACTGTACACACATGTCAGTTTTTCTAGTATGTGAATTCAACAAATAATTTATCAGTATGTACTATGTGTCAACTATTCATCTATGCTCAAGACACCACAGTTAAATCAGAGAAACTCCCTAACTCGTGGAGATTATGTTTTATGTCATTCCTTTTCTTATTTATAATATTTTTATTAATAAAACAACATAAAAACATACAAAGGTTCTTAACAAACAAGCATGCCATATATGGTATACAATCAATGGCCCACAACCATCACACAACTGTATATTCATCACCATGATCACCCCTTTGAACATCTGCATCACTCCAGAAAAAGAAATAAAGTAGAAAACAGAAAAAACTCACACATGCCACACCCCTCACCCCCAGCTCCCATCGACCGCCAGCACTTCCATCCACTATTTATTTCAACCTTTGTTCCCCCTGTTATTTGTTTACTTTTCATCCATACCTTTCACTCATATGTCCATGCACTAGTTAAAGGAGCATCAGGCACAAGGCTTCCACAACCATACAGTTACACTGCAAAAGCTCTATCATTACACAATCATCTTCAAGAAACAAGGCCACAGGAACACATCTCTACAGTTCAGGCACTTCCCTCCAGCCACTCCAACATACCACAAACAAATAGGGGACAGCTACATAATGCACAAGAACAATCTCCAGGATAAACTCTCAACTCTGAACTCTCCCAGCCACTGACACTTTATTTTGTCTTATCTATCCCCTTCCCTTCCTGGTCAAGAAGACCCTCTCAATCCCCTGATGTTGGGATCTCATCTCACCCCAGGATCTCTGTCCACATTGCCAGGGAGATTACACCCCTGGGAGTTATGTCCCATGTAGAGGGGGAGAGCAGTGAATTCACTTGCCATGTCAGCTTAGAGAGAGAAGCCGCATCTGAGCAACAAAAGAGGTTTTCTGCGTGAGTCTTAGGCCTAATTTTAAGCAGGCTTAGTCTATCCTTTCAGGAATAAGTTTCATAGGGGTGAACCCCAAGATCGAGGGCTTGGCCCATTGACTTGATCATTCCCACTGCTTTCTAGAATACCAGAAGTTCTCCAAATGGGGAAGCTGAATATTGCCCCCTCACTCTCCATTCCCCTAAGGGGACCCTGGAAATATTTCTTTATTCACTGTCCAAATCTCTCTGGGAGTCATTGGGGCATCACACCAACCTGGACAAACCAACAAAATCCCACACCCTATTTAAGATTGCATATACTTATGGTGTTAACTAAACTGACCACACAAGTTAAACTAGGAAATGTACTACCCAAAATGCAAATTCTGCACCAAATAAATATCTCTCTCTCTAGTCACACAGAAGTTGAAGTTCCAAAACATGGATGATATCATCCTCCAACCAGTCCTCTAACACACCCCAGATCCATCCAGATCAGCCTCATTCATGTCTCCACTTGATGTCTGATCATCTCCTCAACTTTTCAACCAGTTCCTACATGGAGTAGTGCTGACCTTCATGGCTTCAGAGCTCCACCTCTGAGTCTCAGGCACCACAAAAACACCGAAGTTTCTGGGAAAGACCATCCTACACACAAACAGCTCAGTATCTCAGAATTCAATATCAACAGTTACACTTCCCGAATACATGTGATTCTAAGGGCCCACAATCTAAGACCCTTTACAACAAGCCCTACCTGGCAACCCATGTCATTCTTTTTAAAAAAATAGCTTTATAAATGCATAATCAACATATGGTAAACTACTTAAAAGTATATAATTTAACTTTTTTTCTTTATTAGATAAATTTTGGGTTTACAGAGCAATCATGCATAAATACATTATTCCCATACACCAACCCACTATCAACACCTTGGATCGATGTGAAAAATTTGTTCCAATTGATTACAGCATATTTTTATGATTGTACTGTTAACTAAAATCCCTATTTAACTTAGGGCCTACTGTTTTTGTATGTAGTTTCACGAATTTTTGTTTAAATTTTACTCTGTTGTCATATATATATAATATAACACTTCCCCCTTTGATCATATTCAGATATATTTTTCATTATGTTCACAATATTATGCTACCAACACCACTCTCCATTACTAAAATATTTCCATCATTCCAAATAGGAACCTTCTACATTTTCAGCCTTAACTTCCCCTCCTATCCCCACCCTGTCTCCTGGTAAACTATTCTATATTTTGACTTTCTAGGTTTGCTTATTCTAATTGTTTCAAATCATGAGATCATACAATTTTTGCCCTTTTGTGTCTGGCTTATTTCATTCAACATGATGTCTTCAAGGTTCATCCATGTTGTTGCATGGATCAGGGCTTCATCCCTTTTCAGGGCTGAATATTTCATTGTATATATGTGCCACATTTTATTTACCAACTCATTATCAGTTGATGGACCTTTGAGTTGGTTCCATCTTTTGGCATTTGTGAATAATGCCACTAGGCATATCGGTGTGAAATATTTGTTTAAGTCCATGCTTTCAGTTCTTTTGAATGGTGGGATTGCTAGGTCATGTGGTAATTCTAAACTTAGCTTTCTGATGAACTGCCAAACTATTTTCCACACTGGATGCACCTTCTTACATTGTCACCAGCAATTAATGAGTGTAACTATTCTTCTGCATCCTCTCCAACATTTGTTATTTTATGTTTTGTTTGTTTGTTTGTTTTGATAGCAGTTATTCTAATGAATATGAAATGGTGCATCATCGTGGTTTTAATTTTCAGTTCCCTGGTGGTTCATGTTGTTGAGCATCTTTTCATGTGCTTTCAAGCTATTTGTATGTCTTTTTTGGTGAGATGCCTATTTAAGTCTATTGGCCATTTAAAAAAAAATTTTTTTGTTGTTAATTAAAAAAAATATGACAACAAAGAAGCACAAACATTCTTAACATATAATCATTCCATTCTACATATATAATCAGTAATTCACAATATCATCACATAGTTGCATATTCATCATGATCAGTTCTTATAATATTTGCATCAATTCAGAAAAAGAAACAAAAAGACAACAGAAAAAAATTCATACCTACCATACCCCTTACCCTTCCCTTTCTTTTTTTTTAAATTAATTTATTTTTGATTTATGCTACATAACCACATACAAACACAAACATTCTTACCAAATTGGGTTGCTTGTCTTTTTAAGTTGAAGGATTTCTTTATATATTCTGGATATTAAATCTTTATCAGATATGTGGTTTCCAAATATTTCTCCCATTCAGTAGGTTGTCATTTTACTTTCATGAAAAAGTCCTCTGATGCACAAAATTTTAATTTTGATGTAACTATTTTTTTATTTTGTTGCTTGTGTTTTGGGTGTAAAGTCTCAGAAACTATTGCCTCAGACAAGATCCTGAAGATGCTTCCATATATTTTTTCCTGGACATTTGATAGTTTTCACTTTTACATTCAGATCTTTGATCCATTTTTAGTTGATTTTTGTACAAGATGTGAGATACAGCTCCTCCTTCTCTTTCTTCTTTATTGTTGTTATTATTATTATTTTTTGCAAATGGAGATTCAGTTTTCTCAGCACCATTTGTTGAAGAGACTATTCTTTCCCAATTAAGTGGGATTCTTACCTCTTGTCAAAAATCAGTTGGCCATAAATGTGAGGGTTGATTTCTGAGCTCTTGATTTGATTCCGCTGGTCTATCTGTCTGTCTAGAACCATGCTGTTTTGATTACTGTATCTTGGTAATAAGTTTTAAGATCGGGAAGTGTGAGTTCTTCAACTTCATTCTTCTTTTTCAAGATGGCTTTAGCTATTTTGGGCCCTTTATTATTTTGTATAAATTTGATGGTTGGCTTTTCTATTTTTGCAAAGAAAGTTTTTGGAATTTTGATTGTGATTGCACTGAATTGCTTTGGATAGGATTGACATCTTAACAATATTTAATCTTCCAAATTATGAATGCAGAGTTTCTTTCCATTTATTTAGTTCTTCTTTGATTTCTTTTAGTAATATTTTGTAGTTTCCTATGTCCAAGTGCTTTACATCCTTGGTTAGACTTAGTTTTAGATATGTGATTCTTTTAATTGCTATTGTGAATGGAACTTTTTTTGGCTTCTTCTAATTATTCATTACTTGTTTACAGAAATGCTACTGATTTTGCTGTCACTTTGCTGAATTCATTTATTAGTTCTAAGAGCTTTGCTGTGGATTTTTTTTTTAGGATACTCTCTGTATAGGTTCATATCATCTGCAAATAGGGCAAATTTTACTTCTTCCTTTTGAATTTGGATGTCTTTGATTTTTTTTTTCTTAATTGCTCTAGCAAGAACTTCCAGTACAATGTTGAAAAACAGTGATAACAGTAGCCATCCTTGTCTTGTTCCTGGTCTTAGAGGAAAAGCATTGAGTCATTTGCCATTAAGTAGAAGGTCAGCTGTGGAGATTTCATATATGTCCTTTATCATGCTGAGGTAGTTTCCTTCTAGTCCTAGTTTTCTAAGTGTTTTTATCAAGAATGGGTGCTACATTTTGTCAAATACTTTTTCTACATCAATTGAGATGAGCATGTGGTTTATTCCCTTCATTCTATTCATGTGGTGCATTACATTGTTTGACATCCTTATGCTGAACCAGCCTTGCATACCAGGATAAATCCTACTTGATCATGGTGTATAATCTTTTAATATGTTGTTGAATTTAGTTTACTTGTATTTTGTTGAAAATGTCTTCATCTATATTCATAAGAGATGTTGGTCTGTAGTTTTCTTTCCTGGTGGTATCTTTATCTGGCTTTTGTAGGAGAATGATGTTGACTTTGTTGAATGCATTAGGGAATGCTCTCTCCTGTTCAATTTTTTGGAAGAGTCTGATCATAATTGGAGTTAAATCTTCTTGAAATGTTTGGTAAAATTCCCAGGTGAAACCGTCTGGTCCTGGGTTTTCTTTGTTGGGAGGTTTTTGATTAGTGATTCAGTCTCTTTATTAGTAGTTGGTTCATTGAGATCTATTTCTTCTTGAGTCAGTGTAGATAGTTTGTGTTTCTAAGAATTTTTCCTTTTCATTTAGGTTATCTAATTTATTGGCTTATAGTTGTTCAATAGTATCCACTTATAGTCATTTTATTTCAGTGATGTCAGTAGTAATGTCCCTATTTTCATTTCTGATTTCAGTTATTTGTATCCACTTTGTTTTTTTCTTTGCCAGTTAGCTAATGGTTTGTCTATTTCATTGAATTTTCAGAGAGAACTATCTTTTGGTTTTGTTGGTTCTCTCTATTTTTTGTTGTTTTCTATTTAATTTATCTCCACACTAATCTTTGTTATTTCCTGCATTCTGCTTGCTTTGGGTTTAGTTAGCTCTTCTTTTTCTAGTTCTCCTAATTTTTAGGTTAAGTCTCTGATTTGAAGTATTTCCTCTTTTTAAATGTAAAGGCTTTAGAGCTATAAATTTCCCTCTCAGATTGCTTTCACAACACACTATACATTTTGGTGTGTTGTATTTTCATTTTCATTCACCCCAAGATATTTCCTAATTTTGTTTGTGATTTATTCTTTGACTGCTTGTTTAAGAGTATGCTATTCAATTTCTGCATATTTGTGACTTTTTCATTTCTCCCTCTGTTAGTGATTACTAGCTTCATTCTTTTTTTTG
This sequence comes from Myrmecophaga tridactyla, assembly GCA_004026745.1. NCBI lineage: Eukaryota > Metazoa > Chordata > Mammalia > Pilosa > Myrmecophagidae > Myrmecophaga > Myrmecophaga tridactyla. The sequence continues at coordinate 20,529 of PVIY010040563.1, forward strand.
TCAGAGTATATGCATTGTATACTTTCACTATTTTTTAATTTACTGAGGCTTGTTTTGTGACTAACATATGGTTTGTCCTAGAGAATGATCCATGTGCATGCAAGAAGAATGTATATTCTGGTTTTGTTGGGTGAAGTGTTCTCTATATGTCTGTTAGGTCTAATTGTTTTAGAGTAACATTTAAAGCTTGCATTTCCTTATTGATCTTCTGACTAAATGTTCTATCCTTTATTGAGACTGGTATTAAAGTCTCCTATTATTAATGTATAACTACCAATTTCCCCCTTCAGATCTGTCAGTATTGGCTTCATAAAATTTGAGATTCTGCTGTTAGGTGTCTTTATATTTACAGTTGTTACATCTTCTTGTTGAATTGTCCCCTTTTTCAGTATTTAATGACCTTTTTTGTCCCCCACAACTATTTTTTGCTTAATGACTACTTTATCTGATTTAGTACAGCTTCTCCAGCTCTTTCTTGGTTACAACTTGCATAGTATATTTTTTCCATCCTTTCACTTTCAATCTATTTGTATCTTTGAACTTAAGGTGAGCCTCTTGCAGACAGTAAATAGTTGGGTCATGCTTTTTCATCCATGCTGCCAATCTCTGCCTTTTGACTGGAGAGTATAACCCATTTAATTTTAAAGTAACTACTGATAATACAGTACTTTCTTTTGACATTTTGCTATATAGCCTGTGTGAATTTTATTCCTTTTTTGTCCCTCAAGTCTTCCATTAATACTAACCTTTCTATTAGTTTGATTTTTTTTGTATTGAACCATATTGAGAATATTCTCATATTTATTTGGATTTTTAAAGTCTATTTTCCTTGTGGTTACTCTAGGGTTAATTTTAACACCCTAAATCTATAGCAATCATATTTGATTTATAACTTATACTTATAACTTAACTTTAATAGCATGCACATAAACTTTTCTCATACACCTTTGTCCCCCTACATCTTTTTTGTACTTCTTACTACTTATATCTTTGTACATTGTAAGTCCCAAAACATAGCATTATCATACTTTTTATGCATTTACATTTTAGCACCTTTAGGAAATAATTACATACTAAATAATACACTATAATAATACTGGCACATATAATTACTCAGATAGTTGTCTTTACCACAGGTCTTTATTTTTTTATGCCACTTTGAAACACCGTCTTGCATCTTTTCCTTTTAGTCTTGAAAGAAGAACTTCTTTTAGTATTGCTTGTTTAGAAGTGATGAACTCCCTCAGCTTTTGTTTATCTGAGAACATCTTAATCTCTCTCTCATTTTGGAAAGAAAATCTTTCCAGTTATAAAATTATTGATGGGCAGTTGTTTACTTTCAGGACTTTAAGTATTTCAAGTCATTGCCTTCTTGCCTCTGTGGTTTATGATAAGAAATCAGCTCTTAATCTCATTGGGACTTCTTTGTAGGTAATATGTTGCTTTATTCTTGCAGTATTCAGGACTCCTTCCCAGTACTTTGTATTCAATAGTATGATTAATATATGATGGTGTGTATTTTTCTTCATGTTTATTCTGTTTAGTGTTTTCTGAGCTTCTTGTATATGCATAATTTGTGTCTTTTGCTAAATTTGGGAAGTTCTCTATCATTATTTCTTTGAATATTCCTTCTGCCCCTTTCTTTCTTCTCCTCCTGGTACTCTCATAATATGTATATTGGTTTGTTTGATGGT
>PVIY010040564.1:0-22798 GCA_004026745.1 Myrmecophaga tridactyla
CACACACACTTAGGAGGTATTATAGACCCCAGCCAGATTTTCCCAGACCAAACTGGCCTCCTATCAGGAGGAAAGAGTCACCTGCATCGGTTTTCCCTGAGGGTGAGACCCAGCAGGTTGAAAGACTTTCCTGTGAAGTCTCTGGACTCTGTTTCTCTTATCCTGCCCAGTATGTGGTGCTTGTCTGACTGCAGGTCCCACCAGCATAAGATGATGCAGCACCTTTAACTTTGGCAGACTTTCCCTGTTGGCGTGGTGGAGACAGAGGAGAGGTTGTAGGCTGGTTTTAATGGCTTCAAATTACCAAGCCCTGGTGTCTGAATTCCTTGAGGGAGGGATTCCACCTGAGTTGGGCTTCATCCCTCCTCTGGGGAAGGCACAGGCTCCAGACAAGCCCTCAAACAAGCTTGTTTCTGCCTATACCTGGGGCAGTTGCAGCCTGAAAAGTCCTGCCGCTGTATCCAGAGGCAGTCATCCCTTCACCATTCTGGGCTCTAGAGAAGCCCACTGCCTTTCTCATGAGATGGAGGGTCTACATCTGTATCCCATGTCTTCTCTCTTGGTTGACTCTTGTTTTGGTGGTGCACATCCTTCAGTAGCTTCCTTAGAAACTGTACATAGGGGTAACTTTTCGAGACTCTACATGTCTGAAAATGTCTTAAATGTCTTCATTCTGCCTTTGCACTTAATTGATATATGAGGATTCTGGAAGTCATTTTCCCTCAGAATTTTCAAAGCAGTGCTCCATTTTCTCGTGGCTTCCAGTCTTTATGATTCCTGATCCTTTAAACATTTTTTTTTCAGAAATATTTTATGATCTCTTTGTCCTTAGTGTTCTGAAATGTCATGCTCTTATGTTTTCCAGTGGTTCTATTTTCAAATATCATGCTAGATATGCTGGGACTCTTTTCATCTGAAAATTTATGCCTTTCAGTTCTGGGAAATTTTCTTGAGTTATTTCTTTGATAATTTCCTCCCCTCCATCTTTTAATTCTCTCTTTCTAGGTCTCTTATTATTCAAATGTTAGGCCTTCTTGAATGATCCTTTTCTTATCTCCACATTCCTATCTTTTTGTCATTTTGCTTTACTTTCTGGAATAATTCTTCAACTGTATCTTCCAAGCCTTTGACTGAGTTTTTCATTTCTGCAATGGTCTCTGTTCTAGTTTGCTAGCTGCTGGAATGCAATATACCAGAAACAGAATAGCTTTTAAAAAGGGGAATTTAATAAGTTACGAGTTTACAGTTCTAAGGCAGGGAAAATGTCCCAATTACAAGTCTATAGAAAGGTTCAATCAAAGGCATCCAGGGAAAGATACCTTGGTTCAAGAAGGCTGATGAAGTTCAGGGTTTCTCCCTCAAGTGGAAGGGTACATGGCGAACACGGCATCATCTGCTAGCTTCTTCTCTCCTGGTTTCCAGTTTCATGAAGCTCCCCAGGAGGCATTTTCCTTCTTCATCTCTAATGGTCACTGGCTTGTGGACTCTCTGCTTCATGGTGCTGCAGCATTCTCTGCTCTCTCTGAATCTCTCTCTTCATTCTCCAAAACGTTTCCTCTTTTATAGGACTTCAGAAACTTATCAAGACCCACCCAGATGGGTGGAGACATGTCGTCACCTAATCCAGCTTAACAACCACTCTTGATTAAGTCACATCTCCAGGGAGATGATCTTATTACAGTTTCAAACATACAGTATTGAATAGGGATTACTCTGCCTTTATGAAATGGGATTTTGATTAAAATGTAGCTTTTCCAGGGTCCATACATCCTTTCAAACCAGCACAGTTTCTAAATATTCTCATTTCATGATGAATATTTTCTTATCTTTTGAGGTTATTAGTTGTAGTTTTGTGATATTTTCTTTTCCCTTCAGTCTCTGTTTCCTCCCAGTTGAAGTTTTTTTCTGTTTATGTATTTTTATCTGTTTTTCATGCTGGAGATTTTCCTCAGTGGTCTGGTGAGGATTAGATGTCTGCTTATATTTAAGAGAGGCACACTTGAAGGCTGGTCAGAAGCTCTGGGTATGTGGGTAGGTCTTGTCTTCATTGTACAGTTTGCTGGCTTGGTCATGCCATTGAAGACCTCAGTGTTTGAATTCTAAGGTCTTTCTTCTTGGACCGATTAGACTGTAGAGAATGATCCTTTAATATTTTGTCTTTGGGAAACAGGCTGAGCTGAAAATATTCCCTTAATCCCCTGAAAACAGTATTCCAGCCCTCAACAGTTGTCTTATTGTACAGAGAATATACTCCCTATTGATAAGGTAGGGAGAGGTCTAGGGAGCTAATTGTTTCTCCTCCTATTCTCTTCTTCCTCTTTCTCCTTCTTTTCCTCTTCCTCCTCCTCCTCCTTTTTTTCTTGTTTTTCTTCAGGTGAAATTCACTTCACATTCTAATTGTTTCTTAAGGCAACTTTCATCCAATTAACCTTTTTTTAGACCCCTTTCTCCTAACTTTCAGGAAAAAATCATGTCACTATTTTTTGAGCATTTTAAAACTTTTGGAGTTCACATCAAATTGTTTTTTGGTTTTCCCCACTGCTGGCTTAGGAACTGGCTGTCTTGGATGAGCTAAATTAGTTACTACTTGTCCATTATTTTTTCAGATTCTGAAATTTCATTTCTGTTATGTTCTCTCCCATTCCGCTTATCTTCGTGAGTCTGTGCCTTAAAAAATAAATACCTATTTTGTTGACTTATTGGGGTTTTAGGAAGAAACAAAAGTAAATGCAGGGTTCAGTCTGCCCTTTATTTAGAAGTCCTTCACTTAAGCTTTCCCTCGAATGCTTTGCTTCTCTGAGCATATTTCTTATCCCTTTTTCCTTGAATTACTGATCCTTTTTTGCCTTGGCCTTTTCCTATAGGATCTTTCAACACTAACAAGATGAAATCCAACAGGGATAAAACTGAAGTTCTATACCTGGATTAAAAATTCCAATTAAGCAGCACAGAATAAGTGTTGCCCCACATGTGTGAAAAAGACTGTAAAATTGATGCAATTCAGTGATATGATATCAGTTCTTCAAATACTAATTGATAAGTGGGCTGCATTAATAAAAGTAAAATGCTCAGAACAGAGAAGGGGATGTGATACTCTCTCTGTAGTTCCTATTTGTCTGTGGGTGCCTGGTGTCCTCCACTCCATATTTAAGAAAAATGGTGATAACATAGAACACAACCAGACAAGAGTGAATGACTTGAAACTTTGGCATATAAGGAAGGTGAGAAGCAACCAATGCTGCTCTGCTTAAGACAGGGAATATAAGAGAGGAAATGTAATGGGCTGTTGTGCTGCTTTGAAACTGCCGTATACCCCAGAAAAGCCATGTTCTTTAATCCTTATTTAATATTATTGGGTGGGATCTTTTTGACTAAGTTGTTTCCACGGAGATGTGACCCACCCACAAGTAGGTGGGACCTGTTGATTGGTGGTTTCCATGGAGATGTGTCTCCACCCATTCAAAGTGGGGTCACTTACTGGAGTCCTTTAAGAAGGAACCATTTTGGGAAAAACTTCAGAGCCCACACAATGAGAGACTTTTGGAGATGCAGAAGGAAAATGCCCCCAGAGAAGCTGTTTGAAATGAGAAGCCAAAGATCCTAGCAGATGCCAGGAACATGCTTTCCCAGCTCACAGAGTTGTTCTGGACCCATCGGCCTTTCTTGAGTCGAGGTATCTTTCTCTGGATGCCTCAGTTTAGACATTTTTCTGGTCTTAGAACAGTAAACATGAAACATATTAAATTCCCTTTATAAAATCCATTCCATTTCTGGTATATTGCATTCCAGCAGCTTTAACAAACCAAAACAGCTGTCAGATAGGTGGGTGATTAATTTGGATTATGTTGTCCAGGAGGCTAGAAATATACTAATGGTAGAAAATGTATAGAGGAGGGTAGCAATTTAAGATAAGGAAGATCTATCTTTCTTAGGATAAGAGCAGTTTGGAAAGGTTAATGGTTGCATTAAGTAACTTCTAAGGTCTTTTCTAGCCCTATGATTCTATCTCAATGTCAAAGAATCATTCAGAGCTGGGAAGGACTATAAATATAATTAAAAACACCTTCCTTATTTTTTGTAGACAAAGAAATTCAGGACAAGCAGATCAATAACCAAGCCAAGTTCTCAAACCAAAGCTTTTAACTCCCCACCTAGAATTCCTTTTGGTATTCCACATTAGCTTTCTTTTTGTATACAGTATGATGGGGTCACATTTCATTATTTTTCCATGTGAATACCTCATTATTGTACCACTATTTGTTGAATTTTTGCTTTGTTTTTTGGGAAGTACATGGACCAGGAATTGAATCCAGGTCTCCCGCATGGCAGGCAAGAATTCTACCACTGAACTACCCTTGCACCCCTTCCACACTAGCTTTTTATTGTCCAAATTATTTTGTTATTTTAAATACCCTATCATATTTGAACATTTAGGATAATAGTTTCATCATGGAATGGAAGTAATTTTATGTATTGTGTGTTTGTGCTTATAAGCAATAAAGGCTTTCCTAGAATATGCATACCTCTGGTAGTCCCTCAGTGCTCCAGTGTTAAATGGACTGCCAGTTTACTGTCCTTGGGCCACAAGTGGCACTATCTGCCTAGCAACAGTTCCATAGACTGCATATCACTTGTGATCCAGTGTGCATTTTGAGGGCTACACTGTGTTTTGTGGCTTATGTTTGAAAATCGGCCTTTCATGTGTTCCCTGAAGCTAACCAAACCTCGGTTTGAGATATCTAAGGCTTTACAGAAAATCATACATCCCCCTGCGGGGACATTTGTGTGATCATGGAGTCTTTGGGTTGTCTATTCTCATTTATCAAGAATTCTTGGCTGGGTCGTTTCAATCTAAGAATGTCTCCATCCTCCCCTAACCACAAGGATTGGCCTGGTCTAGGGGCCCAGTAAACAAAGAATGAACCAGATTTAGAGAAAAGAATGAAGCTGATCAGGTTGGGATTAATGTAACTCAGAATACAGGAGTAAGGAAGACATTGTCTATATTTTAGAACCTCATCTACTCTTTGAGACCAGAGGAAGAAAGGTTTATATTGTCCAGAACCTAAATTTTCTGTAGCACATAATCTAATTCATCCTGTCTGGATAGATATTTAAACAATCCAAAAACAGGGAGCCCAGAATAAGAATGAGAGCCTTTAATCCTGTATTGCTTAATGTAATGCCTGGATACATCCCAGAGTCTATTAAGCAGATAATCAAAAATTATTGGCAAAGTCCCTTGAGGGATGAGAAGAAAATTATGGAACTATTAAACTTTATCACCGGGGAAACCCCTGATACTGTGCCAAACATTAGGGACACTCAAATCAATAGGCCACACCCTTGATCTTAAGGCTTGTTCTAGTAAAGCTTACATATGTAGTGGAGAAGCTTAGCCTACTTTTAGGTATGCCTAAGAGTTACTTCCGGAGGACCTCTTCTGTTGTTCAGATGTGGCCTCTCTCTCTCTCTAAACCCAACTCTGCAAGTGAAATCATTGCCCTCCCTCCTATGTGGGACATGACATGCAGGGGTGAAAGTCTCCCTGGTGGCTTAGGAGATGACTCCCAGGGATGAGCCTGGCCCTGGCATCATGGGATCAACAGTGCCAACCTGACCAAAAGGGGGAAATGAAGTGTAACAAATAAGGTATCAGTGGCTGAGAGAGTTCAGATAGAGTCGAGAGGCTATTTTGGAGGTCACTCTTATGCAAGCTTCAGGTAGACATTGCTTCCTATCATAACTTGCCAAACCCCAACCAGAACCATTCCAGCCAATCCAAAAGAAGTGTGAGGGCACTGCATACTATTCTGCAAAGGTTTCATACACTAGGGTAACATTCCAGAAACTTACAACCTTCAAATGGGTCCTTGGACCAGATAAGTCCTGACGTGCAGAGGGACCAGCCTCTCCAGAGCATCAACTAGTTCCATACCCCTACCCCATATTATCAACAGCCCCTTCCAGCATGAAAAAGTTAGAATGGGCATAACCAAATACCCCTAAAGAGTGGAAGAAAGATCAAAGGTGATGGTGGAGTTATACAGAGAAGGTAGGTTTTCACAAATGAGTATGATTGCTGAATCATTATATTGATATTTTTTTAGTCTCCAGTATCTCAGAGCAGCTAGAAGTAAAAACCTAAAGTTGTGGAATTGTAACCTATACCAAACTTTGAAATCTGTTCTATAACTAATTGTTGTGATGTGCTTTGAAATTTATTGCTTTTTTTGTATATATGTTATTTTTCAAAGAAAAAAAAAGGAAAAAAAAGTCTTCTAGCCTCCAGTGTTTTGGAGCAGCTAAAAGGAAATATCTGAACTAGTGGAATGGTAACCCATAAGAAACTCTGAAATCTGTTCTGTAGCTACTTGTTGAAGTGTACTTTGAAAATCATTGCTTTTTCTTTCTTTTCTTTGTATATATGCTATATTTAACAGTACAAAATGTTAAAAAAAAAAAGGGGAGGGGCACGGAAATGAACCAGAAGACAAGAATCTATACAAGCAGAACAAATGTTAAGGAACATGCTGTTGCCAGAGGTCAACAGGAAACCAGATGGGAAAGTCACTAATTGGGCAGGTAAAATGTTTTAAATCCAGGAAGACAAGGGAGGTCAGGCCAAGGTGCTCAGCACTGAGAACACTGTGATAGGAACGTCTTCCAGAGGCATGTCGAGAATCTAGGAGCACGTGGGCATTAACTTGAAACTCACTATGATTATACCTGGTGGGAGAGAGGATCAGGTTTTTGGTAAGGACAGGCTGACCTAATTAGAAAATGCCTCTGAGAATAGTATACTTCTCCTAATTAACCATCTAAGGGAAAAGCTGTATGGTGATATTTATAATATATTACAATTGTAGAGCCCTCCTGCCACAATGCCAATTAATTTATTCCTTTAAACTTCTATTGGGGAAACAATTTTATTCCTATAGGCAAGGTGGAGGGCAGTTATGGTGTTCTAGTTTGTTAGCTGCCAGAATGCAATATACCAGAAATAGAATGTCCTTTAAAAAGGGGAATTTATTAAGTTGCAAGTTTACGGTTCTAATGCCATGAAAATGTCCAAATTAAAGCAAGGATCTAGAAATGTCCAATCTAAGGCATCCAAGGAAAGATACCTTGGTTCAAGAAGGCCAATGACTTCAGGGTTTCTCTCAACTGGAAAGGCACATGGTAAACCTGGTGATGTCTACTAGCTTTCTTTCCAGGCTTCTTGTTTCATGAAGCAACCCCAGGGGGCATTTTCCTCCTTCATCTCCAGAATTTTCTGGCTGTGTGGGCTCTTGTGGTTCTCATGGCTCTGAAGCTTTTTCCAAAATGTGTCCTCTTTGAAAGGATTCCAGTAAGGTAATCAAGACCCATCTGGAATGGTTGGAGTCACAGTTCCCTCTAATCAAAAGTTAATTGCCACAGTTGAATGCGTCACAGCTCCGTGGAGATAATCTAATTAAGTTTCCAACCTACAGTGCTGAATAGGGATTAAAAGAAATACCTGACTCCATGTGGTAGTTAGATTCAGTTGTCAACTTGGTCAGGTGAAGGCATCTAGTTTTGTTGCTGCGGACATGAGCCAATGGTACTAATTTGTTGCTAATTACATCTTCAGTCAGCTAGGAGGTGTGCCTGCTGCAATGAATGATGTTTGACTTAATTGGCTGGTGCTTAAATGAGGGAGCTCAACGTAGCACAGCCCAAGCAGCTCAGCATACCTCATCTCAGCACTCTTAGCTCAGCCCAGGCCTTTGGAGATGCAGAAAGGAATCACCCCAGGGAAAGTTGATTGGAACCCAAAGGCCTGGAGAGAAGGTCAGCAGAGACCATCCTGTGCCTTCCCACATAAGAAAGAACCTCAGTGGAAAGTTAGCTGCCTTTCCTCTGAAGAATAAAATAAATCCTTTTAGTAAAAGCCAATCCATCTCTGGTGTGTTGCATTCTGGCAGCTAACAAACTAGAACACTCCACAAGACAGAATTAGGATTAAAACACGGCTTTTCTAGGGTACGTACATCCTTTCAAACCAGCACATATGGTTATCAATTCCTGTGATACAGTTTTAGAAACTGATGTGCCAAAATTTGAAACAGCTTTTCATATCTGACCATCAAAAATAAGCCACAACCCCCTAAAATCAAGATCTTTTTTCTTCTTCTTCTTGCTCTATGTAGGTAAAAGTAGAATAGCATCTTTTTTTTTTTTTTCTTCGTTGGGCAAGGGTCAGGAGGTTACAGTAGAGAATACTATTTGGTGAATAATGTATCTCTGTGTTGACTAAGTATTAATTTCTTTATGGGCAAGATGGGTAACCACAGATGAAGTGCTCTGTAACCTATGACCAGGCCCATGAGTCATCTAGTTTGAATTGATAGTCTACGATTAAAGTAAAAAAAAATCACACAGTGATGAAAGGAGACTGCCAGTTTGAAAGTATGTATATACCCTAGAAAAGTCATATTTTAATCCTAATTTCATTTTGTAAAGGTAGCTGTTTCTTCTAATCCCTATTTAGTACTGTATGTTGGAAACTTTAGATTATCTCCCTGTAGATCAATAGTGGTTGTTAAAACTGGATTAGGTGGAGATGTGTCTCCATCCATTCCAGATGGGTCTTGATTAGTTGGCTGAAATCCTATAAAAGAGGAAACATTTTGGAGAAAGTGAGAGATTCTGAGAGAGCAGAAAATGATGTGAAAGATTCTGAGAGAGCCAGTGAACTTTGGAAATGAAGAAGGAAAACGCCTCCCAGGGAGCTTCATGAAAGGAAGCCAGGAGAGAAAGCTAGCAGATGATGCCGTGTTCGCCATGTGCCTTTACAGATGAGAACAAAACTCTGACCATGTTCGCCATGTGCCTTCTCACTTGAGAGGAAACCCTGAACTTCATTGGCCTTCTTGAAACAAGGTATCTTTCCCTGGATGCCTGAGATTGGACATTTCTATAGACTTGTTTTAATTGTGACATTTTCTCAGCCTTAGAACTGTAAACTTGCAACTTATTAAATTCCCCTTTTTAAAAGCCATTCCATTTCTGGTATATTACATTCTGGCAGCTAGCAAACTCGAACAAAGACCAAAAAGGAACTACTGACCACCTTCTTTATAAACCTTTTCATTTTCCTAGCTTAGCTTGTTTTCTTTTTAGGATGTGTAATTGTTCCTCTTGATCCAATCAAATAGGAGTTTCTTTTCTTGCATATTTTGGCAAGACTTGAATATAATAACTTTATCCTAGGAGCCTTCCTGATTATCTTTTAAATGGGAGAGAGGGAAGAAACAACAGAATTAAAAAACCGTGACTGAAAAAAAACTTTTAGAGGTTATTTAATTTAAACCCCTTGAGTTAACTTCACTTGAAGCCTAGACTATTTCAGGATGCTGAACTTTCTTAAAGATTCTTAAGAAAGAATTCATTATCAGCTGTGGTGGTTTGAAGCCATATGTACCCCAGAAAAACATGTTCTTAAGTTTAATCCATACCTGCTGTATGGAGGACCTTTGTCCATCATAAAAGAATGAAATTCAAACACAGAAAAAGAAAATCACAGGAAGCAAGAAGCTGAAAAGCAACCAGGAAAAGAAGGGAAAGATCAGGAAATTCTACCACGTGCCTTGCCATGTGACACAAGAAAGAAGGATCACCAGAACAACCAACCCCAAAACACCAGTGTTTGAGAAGAAAGCATCACCTTGATGATTTTGATACCAGGAGAGTAGAATATTGCTTTTACAAATACTAAAAAATGTGGAAATGGCTATGGAATTACATAAGGGGTAGAGGCTGGAAGAATTATATGGTGCTTGATAGAAGAAGCCTAGATTGCTTTGAAGAAACTGTTGATAGAAATATGGATGCTATATGTTCTTCTGATGAGACCTTAGATGGAAATGATAAATGTGTTATTGGGAACTGGAGGAAAGGTGATTGTTCTAAAGTGGCAGAGAACTTGGTGAAGTTGAGCTCTGATGTTGAACAGAAGGCAGAATTTGAAAGTAATGAATTTAGATATTTAGCTGAGGGGATTTCCAAGCTAAATGTGGAAAGTGCAGTCTAGTTTCTCTTTGAAGCTTATAGTGAAATGAGAGAGGAAAGGGATGTGCTGAGAACTGAACTCCTCAGCACACAGAAACCAGAAATTGATTGTTTAGACAATTTTGAGTTTCCATAATGTAAGTCCCTAGAGAATAGTGCTCCATGCAAGGGTTTAACTGAACAAGGAACCAGTCAGCAATTTCTGTGCAAGTCAGGATAGGAGGTGCAGTTATATAGGAAGGATCTGTGAAAAGTCCTACTATGAGATGGTGTGAACCTCTGTGAATTGTATGCAAGGCTGACAAGTTCTTTGTATAATTTGTATGAATGGAACCACTGCCATCCTGGGCTAAAAGGGAGAGAGAAGGGATAAATTAAAAGAAAAATAACTTCAAGGGCAGAACCATGAAGCTGAGGACTAGATTGAAGATATCTTGGACCCAGAGAGTGGAGCCACCCTTCTGTGTGGAAAGAGTGAGTTCACACAGTTCTTGGAGAGGGTGGGCCTTAAGCCTCATTGTTCAGGAAGAATGCTATCACCCCAGCACTCTAAGAAAGTGGAGCCTGTGCCCAGGCATTTGCAGAGAGCCTGCCTGCCATCCTGATGCTTGGAATGGGTAATGCCTTCACCCAGTTCAGGGAGAGCATGCTATTAGGCAAGTGTATCAGTTAGGGTTCTCTAGAGAAACAAAATCAACAGGGAACACTTGCAAATATAAATATAAAGTGTCTCATGTGACCGCAGGAACACAGAATCCAAAATCCACAGGGCAGGCTGTGAAGCTGACGATTTCAATGGAGGGTCTGGACCAACTCCACAGGAGAGGCTCGCCAGCCGAAGCAGGAAGAGAGCCTGTCTCTTCTGAATCCTCCTTAAAAGGTTTCCAGTGATTAGACTGAGCATCACTTATTGCAGAAGATGCTCCCCTTGGCTGATTACAAATGGAATCAGCTGTGGATGCAGCTGATGTGATCATGATCTAATTTTATGAAATGTTCTCATTGCAACAGACAGGCCAACACTTGCCCAACCAGACAAACAGGTACCACCACTTGGCCAAGTTGACACATGAACCTGACCATGATAGTCCACCCCTTGTCAACTTGGCAGCTATATATATCACCTTAAACCATAACTAATTTCTAAATAAAAAACATTAAAACACATTTTTTTCTCTTTCACCTAACAATACTCAATTGTCCTGCATATAACTGGAAACACATTAACTCTCTCCAAAATAGGGTGCAAGTCCTTGGGTAATATTAATTCTTAAACTTTTACAACTTAAATCGTATAACAGGAACAAAACAGCATCACAGTCAGTGTTTCTGTAATTGATCACGTGGTCATATTCATATTTATCACTACTTTGTTCCACTACCCATTCCATGTTCCCTTTACCCTCAGCAAGCACTTCAGGGGACTATGGTTCTTTGCCTGGTGGGGTGACCCAAACCTTCATTCCTGAGGTTTCAGACCCACTGGTAGTCCTGCCTGGATTGGGCTGTTGCAGTTTTTCATTGATTTTAATCACAGGGAATGGTAGTACTAAAAGACGCCCTAGGGGATCTCCTATATTCCAAGAAAACTCTTCTTTAATTCCATTGTGTAGTTGCAGTCCTATTTCTCTCTGATAGTCAGGGTCAAACACCCCAAACAATAATGAAATCACTTTCTTGGCTTGTTGATCCAGGGGCATGAGTAGCCCAAAAGTGGCAGTCTTAGATTCCAGTTCAATGAAATCATTATTGTTTCTCCTGGTGGAAGCACTCCCCATTTTGGAACTAAAACCTGTAGACCAGCAGAGCTCAGGGTGACAAGGACAGGAAGCAAAAATTTTTCTAGTAGATCACTAGGGGTAATAGTGAGTGGTGCCTCTCCCATTTCCACCCCTTGGTTCCTGGACCCATGGATCCTGGCTATGGGAGAAACAGCACCATACAGCTTCCTGGAGAACATTACCCCAGCCCTTCAAGTTTTTGCCACCTAGTTGGCACTGTAATTGGGTTTTCAAAAGGCCATTCCAGCATTCTATCAATCCAGCTGCTTCTGGATGATGGGGAACATGATAAGACCAGAGAATTCCATGAGCATGTGCCCATTCCTGCACTTCATTTGCTGTGAAGTGTGTTCCTTGATCAGAAACAATGCTATGTGGAATACCATGACGATGGATAAGGCATTATGTAAGCCCATGGATGGTAGTTTTGGAAGAAGCATTACATGCAGGGAAAGCAAACCCATATCCAGAGTATATGTCTGTTCCAGTTAGAACAAATCACTGCCCCATCCATGAAGGGAGTGGTCCAATGTAATCAACCTATCACCATGTAGCTGGCTGGCCACCTTGGGGAAGGGTACCATATCGGGGGCTGAGTGTGGGTCTCTGCTGCTGGCAGATTGGGCACTCAGCAGTGGCTGTAGCCAAGTCAGCCTTGGTGTGTGGAAGCCCATGTTGCTGAGCCCATGCATAACCTCCATCCCTACCACCATGACCACTTTGTTCATGAGCCCATTGGGCAATGATGGGAGTTGTTGAGGAAAGAGGCTGACTGGTATCCACAGAATGGGCCATCTTATCCAATTGATTATTACAACCTTCCTCTGCTGAAGTCACCCTCTGGTGTGTGTTCACGTGGGATACAAATATGTTCATTTTTTAGCCCACTCAGAAAGGTCTATCCACATACTTCTTCCCCAGACCTCTTTGTTACCAATTTTCCAATCATGGTCTTTCCAAGTCCCTGACCATCAGCCAAAACATTAGCAATAGTCCATGAGTCAGTATACAAATGCACCTCTGGCCAGTTTTCATTCCAAGCAAAATGAACAACAAGGTGCACTGCTCGAAATTCTGCACACTGGGAGGATTTCCCCTCATCATTGTCCTTCAAGGACACCCCAGAAAGGGGTTGTAGTACTACAGCTGTCCACTTTTGGGTGGTACCTGCATATTGTGCTGGACCATCTGTAAACCAGACCTGAGTTTTCTCTTCCTCAGTCAATTCACTGTAAGGAACTCCCCAAGAGCCCATAGCTCTGGTCTGAGAAAGAGAAGTTAATGTGGCAGGAGTGGAGACCATGGGCATTTGGGCCACTTCTTCATGCAACTTATTTGTGCCTTCAGGACCTGCTCTGGCCCTGTCTCGTATATGCCATTTCCATTTTATGATGGAGTGCTGCTGCACATGCCCAACTTTATGGTTTGGTGGGTCAGACAACACACAGCTCATGATAGGCAACTCAGGTCTCATGGTAACTTGGTGGCCCATGGTTAAGCATTCAATCTCTACTAAGGCCCAGTAGCAGGTCAAAAGCTGTTTCTCAAAAGGAGAGTAGTTATCTGCAGCAGATGGTAAGGCTTTGCTCCAAAATCCTAGGGTCTGCATTGTGATTCTCCTATAGGGGCCTGCCAAAGGCTCCAGACAGCATCTCTATTTGCCATTGACACTTCCAGCACCATTGGATCTGCTGGATCATATAGGCCAAGTGGCACAGCAGCTGAAGAGTAGCCTGGACCTGTCACAGAGCCTCCTCTTGTTCAGGTCCCCACTCAAAATTAGCAGCTTTTCTGGTCACTCAATAAATGGGCCAGAGTAGCACACCCAAATGAGGAATATGTTGTTGCCAAAATCCTAAGAGACCAGCTAGGCGTTGTGCCTCTTTTTTGGTCACAGGAGGGGCCAGATGCAGCAACTTATCCTTCACCTTAGAAGGGTTATCTCGACATGTCCCACACCACTGGACACCTAGAAATTTCACTGAGGTGGAAGGCCCCTGCATTTTTGTTGGATTTATCTCCCGTCCTCTGACGCACAAATTCCTTACCAGTAAGTCTGGAGTAGTTGCTCCTTCTTGCTCACTAGGTCTAATCAATATAATAAAATCAATATAATGAATCAGTGTGATGTCTTGTGGGAGGGAGAAACGATCAAGTTCCCTGCAGACAAGATTATGACATAGGGCTGGAGAGTTGATATACCCCTGCGGTATGAGAGTGAAATTATATTGCTGACCTTGTCAGCTGAAAGCAAACTGTTTCTGGTGGTTCTTACTAACAGCTATTGAGAAAAAAGCATTTGCCAGATCAATAGCTGCATACCAGGTACCAGAGGATGTATTGATTTGCTCAAGCAATGATACCACATCTGGAACAGCAGTTGCAATTGGAGTTACCACCTGGTTGAGCTTACGATAATCCACTGTCATCCTCCAAGACCCATCTGTTTGCTGCACAGGCCAAATAGGAGAATTGAGTGGGGATGTGGTGGAAATCACCACCCCTGCATCCTTTTGCTAAAACTCCATTGATCACCTGGCCTCCATAAGCCCCCATTCTGACTGGTGGACCAGAGTGACGTTTTGGGTCCCCTGGAATTAATGTCACTTCTGAACCAGTGTCTAATAGTCCCTGAAATAACTGATCATTTCCTTTTCCCCAATGCACAGTTACCCTGGTAAAAGGCTGTCAGTCTCCTTGGGGAAGGCTTGGAGGAAGATTAACAGTATAAATTTGTGGCAGTGTAACAGGGTTCTCCCCCAGAGGGACCTGGCCTCCCCTTCATTCAAGGGGCTCTGGGTCCGTAAACTGTCTCAAGCCTGGAAATTGATTAAAGAACCGTGACTCTGTGTTTTTGTAATTCAGGTTAGACTTCTGTTCACTTGACCTAGAACTCTTTTGTTTCTATAGCTCAAACAAGAATTTAGTAGACTGCCCATCTATTGTATTTCTAGGTACCCCATGATTTACTAGCCAATGCCACAAATCTCTGAGAGTCTAATCATTTTGACTCCTGCTTTGAGTTTGCTGTCTATTATAATAGCCTCGTCCTCCCTGTCTTTGGCGATTAAGTGCTGCCACCGGCCTTCTGTCAACTCGGGAGTTGGTCATCCCCATTGTGTTTAAGGATTCCAGCTCAGTGACAGCAGTTCCTACAGTAATATCTGACCTACAGAGAAGTGCAACTACAGAACTCTTCAGGGATGATGGTGCTAGTCTCACAAATTTATTTCTCACTGTTCTGGTAGAAGATGCATCCTCCTGACATTCCTGGGGTGTAAGAGCAGGTTTTGCATGATAAATCCACTCTAACATTCCAATCTCTCTAAGCCTCTGGATCCCCTCATCTACATTATACCAGGGCTTTCTGGCATTTCAACCTCAGGTAATGTCGGCCACCTTTTGATCCATGTTTCAACCATCCATCCAAACAAACTGTTAATGTCTTTTCTAACCCCTCAAGCTGTAACATTGAATGCAGAATCTCTGCTTAATCAGCCCATATCAATAAATTCAGCCTGATCCAGCCTTATATTCCTCCCACCATTATCCCACACCCTTAAAATCCATTGCCATACATATTCCCCTGATTTCTGTCTATATAAATTGGAAAACTCACACAGTTCTTTTGGAGTATAATGTACCTCCTCATGTGTGATACTTTGTACCTCACCTTTAGGGGCCTGTTGGGACTTTAGTCTAGTTATAGGTCTGGAAGAAACGAGGGATGTTGGGGGTGGGCCATGAAAAGAATTAGAAATATCTTCCAAGCCATTTGCTTCAGGGCATTCATTTGCAGTTTCATCTGGTGAAACAGGATTAATCACTCTAGGGCTAACCCCTTCAGGAGGAGGTGGGGTGGCCAACTCCTCAAGGCAGGCTGGAGGTGGGGCAGCTATGTCCTCAGGGCAGACTATTATAGGGTTATCTAGAGAAGACTAAGCATGACCTAGGGTTTCAAGCTCACCCCCGACATCATTATCAATCCATATGTCACCATCCCATTTTTCAGGGTCCCACTCCTTTCCAATCAATGTCCTCACTTTAATGACAGACATCATGCAACATTGAGATTTCAGTTTATGTTGTAAAGTTGCTACTCTAAGAATAAGATTCTGAGTCTGATTTTCAGAGATCTTAAGTCTACGGCTGCAGGAAATAAGATTTTTCTTCAGGATACTAATAGAAACTTCTACATCTGTCAGATGGTGCTTAAGCTTCTTGTTTGAAGCCTTAAGCCCATCCCTTTCACTCCTTAATGTAGTCAGTGTATCTAACAACAACCAGCCAACATCTCTATACCTCTTATTTCCACAAAACTCTGTAAAGGTGTCAAAAACATTATCCCCCAGAGCTTGACCTCATACAAGCGAAGCATTAGGAGATTCAAATGGTGATATTTTGACTATCTCTTTTGCCAACTCACTCCATGGATTGGGAGTGTCATTCTGATTATGGGAATCAGAGTCCTTAGTGTCTTTGATTCCTGTCAGAGTAGAAAACCATTCATAAAAGCCCATTTTTAAGATTCTGTTTCTTAAGAACCACTCCTGGTACCAAGTTGTATTAGTTAGGGTTCTCTTGAGAAACAGAATCAACAGGGAACACTGGCAAATATAAAATTTATAGAAGTGTCTCACGTGACTGTGGGAATGCAGAATCCAAAATCTGCAGGGCAGACTGTGAAGCCCATGATTCTGATGGAGGGTCTGAACAAACTCCACAGGAGAGGCTCGCCCGCCGAAGCAGGAAGAGTGCCTGTCTCTTCTGAATCCTCCTTAAAAGGCTTCCGGTGATTAGATTAAGCATCACTCATTGAAGAAGACATGCCCCTTGGCTGATTACAAATGGAGTCAGCTCTGGATGCAGCTGAAGTGATCATGATCTAATTCTATGAAATGTCCTCATTGCAACAGACAGGCCAACACTTGCCCAGCCAGACAAACAGGTACCACTACTTGCCACGTTGACACATGAACCTGACCATGACAGCAAGTGCTTAGAAGGTATAAGGTTGCCACTTTTTCAGACCTGGAGGACAAAACATTGGACAAAACATTGTTCCACAGATGACTCATAGACCTTGAAATGTAATGGAATGCCTGATGGGTTTCTGAATTGTTTGGAACCGATGACTCCTGTTTTCCTTCCAGTTTCTCCCCATAGGAATGGGAATGTTTATCCTATACCTGTCCCACCATTATATATCAAAAGCAGATAACTTGTTCTCTAGGTTTCACATGTCCACAGACTGAGGGGAATTGGGCACCTGGACAGATATCACCCATAACTGATTTTTATGAGACTGTACTAAGAATTGTTTCTGAAATACTCATATCAATTTTAGCTTGAGATCTGAAATGAGAGTAACATCCCAAGGGCTTGGAGCACATTTTAGTTATGACATGTGGGCCAGGGGTTAGTTCCCTGTAGTTTTACTGCCATAGTGGTGGTCAATAAGACTTGGTAAGGTCCTTTCTGTTTAAGTTCTAAAGCAGAATTTCCTTGATACCTCTTCTAGTGTCTGAGGTCTTAGGATTAAAGGTCATGTAGAAGCTCCTGTAGAGGAATCAATGGAAAGGCAGCCTAGATCTCTGAATGGTGGAACTGGGTGTATGTGATGGTCCAATACACTAATGAACACATTTGCATTATAATAGATTGGTGTTCTAGTTTGCACACTGCCAGAATGCAATGTACCAGAAACAGAATGGCTTTTAAAAAGGGGAATTTATTAAGTTGGACATCTACAGTTCTAAGATGGTGAACATGTCCAAATTAAAGCAAGGTTATAGAAATGTCCAATCTAAGGCATCCAGGGAAAGATACCTTGGTTCAAGAAAGCCAATGACATTCGGGGTTTCTTTCTCAGATGGAAACACACATGGCAAAAATGACGACATCTGCTAGCTTTCTCTCCAGGCTTGTTTCATGAAGCTCCCCCAAGGGTGTTTTCCTTCTTCATCTCCAAAGGCTGCATGGGCTTTCATGGCTTTTGTGACTCGGAAGCTTTTTTCCAAAATGTTTCCTCTTTTAAAGGATTCCAGTAAACTAATCAAGGCCCACCTGGAATGGGCGGAGTCACATCTCCCTCTAATCAAAGGTTAACACCCATAATTGGGGTGTCACAACTCTGCACAGATAATCTAATCAAGTCTCCAACCTACAGTGCTGAATAGGGATTAAAATCAATGGCTGTCTCCACAAGATGGATCATGATTAAAACGTGGCTTTTCTAAGATACATAATCCTTTACAATCAACACAGTTGGAGTCCTGTAAATAGAGAAATAATAAGCTTTATGGGTCTTCTCATTATGATTTCATAGGAGGTTAGCTGATATTTTCCAGATGAGCTAGATCTTAGGGCCATGAAAACTAAGGGAAGAACCTAGTCCAAGGTAGAAAGAGGGATTCAAATATTTTAACTAATTTAAGTTTTAAGATACCATTTGTTCTTTCTGTTTCCTGACAACTGAGGATAATAGCAACAGTGAAGATTTTGAATGGATAAGACCTTGCAAAGTTCCTTGATTACAGTTCCAATAAATTGGGAGACTCTATTGCTTGAAAGAATAGTAGGAATTTCCCAGGTGGGGAAAAAAATGTCTAAAAGTTTGTAACTATTGTGAGGGCTGTGACAAGGAAAAGCTTCTTAACTATCCAGAAAATGGACGTATGATAATGAGGACAAATTCATATCGCATATGTTTTAATATGCTAAAACTTCTAGAATGCAATATACCAGAAATAGAATGGCTTTTAAAAAGGGAATTTATTAAGTTTCAAGTTTACAGTTCTAAGGCCATAGAAATGTCCAAACTGAGGCATCCAGAGAGGTATATCTTCAAAGAAAGGGATGATGACATTCTGGGTTTCTTTCTCAACTGGGAAAGCACAAGCAACATCTGCTAGCTTTCTCTACCAGCTTCTCCCTGGCCTCTACTTCAAATAGCCTCCATGGGGACATTTTCCTTCTGCATATCCAAAGGTCTCTGGCTGTGTGGGCTCTGTCAGCACTGAAGTTTTTTCCAAAATGGTCCCTCTTAAATGGTAAGCAACCCCACCTTGAATGGGTGGAGACACATCTCCATGGAAACCATCCAATCAAAAGTTACACCCACAATTGGGTCAGTCATATCTCCACGGAAACAATAAAAAAGATCCTACACAGCAATATTGAATGAATATTAAAGAACATGGCTTTTCTGAGCTACACAACAGTTTCAAACCGACACACCATAGAAGGGGGTTGTTGTATAAAGGCCTTTTGAAGATGTTGGAAAAGGGCCTCTAGGTCAAGGTATTTGGCTCTGTCCCCTTGCTTCTCATTTAATGTCCTTCTACCTTTTAACTTTGCTGAAGATGAAGCTCTGACTTGTAGTTTATTTCAAGCACTTTCAGAGATGCATCAGAGTAAAACAATGTTTCTGACAAGAAAATTTGGTTGTTTTTGTGGCATGTAGCATTTTTAAAGAATAACTAAAATTATGACTGTTCTAGTTTGCTAGCTGCCAGAATGCAACACACCAGAGACGGATTGGCTTTTAATAAAAGGGGATTTATTTTGTTAGTTCTTCAGAGGAAAGGCAGCTAACATTCCATTGAGGTTCTTTCTTACGTGGGAAGGCACAGGATGGTCTCTGTTGGCCTTCTCTCCAGGCCCCTGGGTTCCAACAACTTCCCCCGGGGTGACTTCTTTCTGCATCTCCAAAGGCCTGTGCTGAGCTGCGAGTGCCGAGATGAGGAATGCCAAGCTGCTTAGGCTGTGCTATGTTGTGCTCTCTCATTTAAGCACCATCCAATTAAGTCAAACATCATTCATTGCAGCAGGCACACCTCCTAACCAACTGCAGATGTAATTAGCAACAGATGAGGTTCATGTACCATTGGCTCAAGTCCACAGCAACAGAACTAGGCACCTTCACCAAGTTGACAAGTGAATCTAACTACCACAATGACCAATAACATTATACTGTTGTCTAATATCATACTGATCATATCAAGACATACCATAGACATATCATTATCAAATCTCTAGGAATTTTATATGATTTCTAAATATATGAATACTATTTTACCCATATATTATAACCAACAAAAAGTTAGAAAATCCCATTTAATTTGACAACACTTCCTAAGCAACTTATATCAAATGAACCTAACTATTTCTAGCACCTCTCTTGATAGGATGGAAGAACAAATCCTTTCTGATTATCCAGTGGCCCTCTGGAAAATCCTAAAGAGATTTTGAAATTAAAAAGTTATACTTCAGTTATACTTTCAGCTTTGTTTTTAAACCAGTGTTATACACACACCACACAATCCATCCAAAGTTCACAATTAATGGCTCTTGTTATAATCACAGAGTTGTGCATTCATCACCACAATCAATTTGAAAACATTTTCATTGCTCTGTCATATCCCTTGTGCAGGTTTGAAATGGTTATGTACCCCAGAAAAGTCACATTCTTCTAATCTAATCCTGTAGGGAAAGACCCATTGTTTGATTAGGTTGTTTCCATGGAGACATGACCCACCCAATTGTGGGTGGGACCTTTAGATTGGGTTATTTCCGTGGAGTTGTGACCCAGCCCATTCAAGGTGGGTATTGATCCTTTTACTGGAGTCCTTTAGGAAGAGAATAAAAGGCAGAAAACACAGAGAGAGCTCAGAGCTGACACAGAGGGCAGAGAGATGAAACAAAATGTCACAGACATTTGGAGATGCTAAGATAAGAGATGAAACCCGGAGTTTTCCCTGGAGAAGACAGCCATATGTCTTTCCAGCTGACAGAGATGTTCTAGATGCTGGTGGCCTTTCTTCAAAGTCAAGGTATCTTTTTTTGGACATTTTCATGGCCTTAGAATGATAAATTTATAACCTAATAAATACCCTCTGTAAAAGCCAATCCATTTCTGGTATATTGAGTTCTGGAAATTTTAGCAAACTGAAACATATTTCCATACCAGAGAAGTGGGGTGCTGATATTTGAAAATATCAAACAAAAATGCTGGAACAGCTTTATAAATGGATAAGGGAAATATTCTGGAAGAATTGCGATATGCTCGATAGAAAAGGCCTGAGTTGCTTTGAACAAACTTTTGGTAGAAATGTGGACTCTAAAGATACTTCTGATGAGTACGTAGACAGAAATGATGAATGTGTCATTGCAAACTATAAGAAAAATGACCTTTGTTTTATAGTGCAGAAAATTTGACAAAATTGAGCACTGGTGTTGGATGCAAGGTAGAGTTTGAAAGCAATGAGCTGGGATACCTAGCTGTGGAAATTTCCAAACTAAATGTTGAAAATACAGCCTAGCTTCTCCTTGCAGTTTGTAGTAAAATATTAAAGGAAAAGGAAAAGCTGAGAACTGCACCCTTGGGTAAAAAGAAACCAGAAATTGATGGTTTGGAAAATTCTGGGCTTCCAGAAAATTAGACTCCAGAGGCTATTGCCCCATATTAGGACATAACCAAACATGGAACCATTTCAGTTATTTCAGAAAAAGCCAGGATAATTCAGTTATCCAGAAAGGATTTGTGGAATGACCTATTGTCTGATGGTTGTGATCCCTGTATACCTCATGGAAAGCTTACAGGAGTGTTGTGGGTTTTGTATGAATGGAACCATTGTCAGTTTGGACTAAAAGGGATGGAAAAAGGACAAATTGAAGGAAAAATTACTTCAAAGTCAGAACTATGGAAGCTAAGGTATGGAGCCAGGAAATCTCAGGCCATGAGAGCAGATCCACTCATGCATGTGGAGAGAGTGAGTTTGCCCCAGAGACAGACAGGAGGTGGAAAACTGTTGCCACCTAAGGCCTCAGAGAGGGTAGAGCATGTTCCCCAGGGATTGGGGAGAGGCTGGCCTCCACCCCACTGTTATGAAGGGGCTGAACATGTGCGCTGGAGGTGGCAGAGAGACTGGCTGTTGCCCAGATGCTTGGGGAAGTGGGGGCTGAGAACAAGGTGGTCTCCCCAACACTCCTCTATGTTGCCACCCCCACACCGGTGTTTGGAGAGAGAGAGGCTGCTGCAAAAGCTCTTGGAAAAAGTGTGACTACCACTCTCTCTAGCCCTGAGGATAAAAAATCATTCTATAAATAATTCTCAGACCTTAAAATCTAGTGGACTTTACCCTGCAGGTTTTTGGAACTGTTTAGGTCTGGTGACTCCTGTTTTCCACCTATAGAAATGTATCCAATGTCTGTCCTTCCTTTGTATATTGGAAGCAGATAACTTGCTCTAAATTTCATAGTTCCACAGCCAGAGAAGAATTTTGTCTTAGGATAAATCATACCTATGAATGATTTTGATCAGATTTTTATACTGTTTTTGACTTGATGTGTATTTGTATTGCTACTGATATGGTTTAAGGCTTCTGTGATATTGTGATGGAATGTATGTGTTTTGTATATGGAAAGAGCATATCTTTTTGGGGTCCAGAGAGTGGAATGTGCTGGTTTGAATCTGTTATGTACCCCAGAAGACCCATATTCTTCTAATCCAATCTTGTGGGGCCAGAGTAATTGTTTGGGTAGGATCTTTTGATTAGATTGTTTCCATGGAGATGTGACTCTGCCCATTCAAGGTGAGTCTTAATCCTTTTACTGGAGTCTCCTATGAAGAGAGTAAAAGATAGAAAACAGAGAGGGAGCTCAAAGCTAACACAGAGGGCAGAGAGATAAACCAAAAGACACAGATGTTTGGAGCTGCTAAGCTAAGAGGTGAAACCCAGAGCATTCCCCAGAGAAGGTGAGTGAGAAATGTTCCAGTATGGAAGCTGCCAGAATGCAATATACCAGAAATGGAATGGCTTTTAAAAGGGAATTTATTAAGCTGCAAGTTTACAGTTTTATGGCCATGAAAATATCCCAATTATAGCAAGTCTATGAAAATATCCAAATTAAGGCACAAACAAGAGGTTACCTTCACTCAAGAAAGGCCTATGAAGTTCAGGATTTCTCTCTTAACTGGA